>VDFB02154619.1:40318-58385 GCA_007258455.2 Sequoia sempervirens | reverse complement strand
TCTCCAAATCTCTCCAACCCTCTCCCACACTCCACCACCCTCTCCCACTCTCTCCCACTATCCCACTCCCACTCTCTCCCACCATCTCCCACTCTCCCACCCTCTCCCACCCTCACCCCACTATCCCCCAATGTCCCCCACCTTCCCCCACCCTCTCACTCACCCTCCACTGCTCTCTCCCCCACTCTCTCCCACCCTCTCTCCCACTCTCTCCCACTCTCCCCCACTCTCTACCACTATCTCTCCCTACACATCTCCCACTCTTCCACTCTCTCCAACTCTGTCCAACCCTCCTTCCCACTATCTCCCACTCTCCCACTCTCTCCCACCCTCTTTTCCACTCTCTCCCATTCTCCCACTCTCTCCCACTCTCTCCTACCCTCTCCCACTCTCTCCCATTCTCTCCCACACTCTCCAACTTTTTCCTAGTCTCTACCACCCTCTCCCACCCTCTCCCAATCTCTCTCACCCTCTCCCACCCTCTCCCAATCTATCCCAACCTCTCCCACCCTATCTCCCACTCTCCCACTCTCCCAAAATCTCTCCCATTCTCTCCCACCCTCTCTCCTCTCTCCCACCCTCTCCCACCATCTCCCACTCTCTCCCACCCTCTCCCACTCTCTCCAAATCCATCACACTTTATCCCACTGTGTGATTGAAAAATAAGTCCGTAAATGAATTAACAATAACTATTCAAACACACCAATAGAACATTATAATAAAACAAAATATAAAAGGAGTAAAGAAGTGCAAACTCTATTCTGCTTCCATTGTCATCCTATTGTCCTCTATCTTTAGTGTTTTTATTGATTCCAGCTTTATGTTCTCAGATTGTAGGCTAGGCTCAACAAACTGTCTTCCTAAAGAACGAGATTTTGCTATGATGTAGATGCAAGATTAAGCTATGATGATGATTTGAAATAATAAACTTGAAATAAAGATGATGCTTATGATATTAAAATGCTAAATGAACTAAATGCATAAACTCTAATTAATTACCTATTACCAATGCTTGGATTCACACAGGTATTTATAGAGTTTTTTGAATGATTTTGATTGGCTGTCTTGATTGACGGTTGTGATAATTCCTGGCAGATCGAACGGTTGAAGAAAGATGAAACTGAAGAGAAAATAGAAGAAACCTAAAAACAATATTTTTCTATTTTATTATGAAAGAGGAAAAAGAAGAGAAGATAAGAAATCATCTTTCTTAAAAAGAATAAAAGAAAGATTTAAAGCTGATAAATAATTAATTAAAAAATCAATTATTTATTTGTGGAGGACATTCAGCTTTTCTTAATTAAATAAAATATCTAATTAAGCTTTTAAAAGCAGAAGAAAGCTTGTGATAAGAAGAGAGCTTTAATCATGTTTTATTGAAAAAAGCAGAATATCTCATAATTAAATAAAATATTTAATTATGATATGAGAAGATTGCACAATTAGGTTAAAATACCTAATTTTGATTTAGAAAGAAAGCATAAGATATTTTTAATTAAATAAGATCTATTTAATTAAATCACTTTTATGAAATTAATTAAATGAAACATTTAATTAATTAGTAGAAAAAGAATTAAAAATAGAAGAAAGAGAGATATTTAAACTTAATTAAATCAAAGATTTAATTTAAATTCAAACAATGATAATTAATTTAAATAAATAAAATGTATTTATTTAATTAATTAAGTGGACATATGAAAATAATTAAATAAAATAAATTTATTTAATTATGGAAGAGAAATAAGATGAATGAACAATATAATTAAATTAATTAAATTTAATAATATGTAGAGGACTTTAGAAAAATTAATTAAATAATAAATATTTAATTAATTGCCAGGATTATAGACATGACCATTTTTATGCGTATACATTTTGCCCCCTCTTTGAAGTGATGTGTGAAACACATTGCTTCAAAGAAAAATAAAAATTTTCCCCTGATATGTTTCTGGTTTTTGATATTGATGATGATGCCCCCTCGGGAGATAAATCACGGAAGAAGAAATTGATAGTGATAGAGGAATAGTGATTTAGCTCCTGATAGATGATGTGTCTGATGCCCCAGTGAAAAAGAGGATAAAAAAAAATGGAAAATGCCATTAATGCCCATCCTAAAAAAGACCCTTATAAGGTAAAAGGGGTAAAATGAAGTGTCATTTTCACCCTGCTGCTACAGTAAAATTTGAGCTCTGAGAGTGACTTGGCGAGATGGTGATCCCCGTGCACAGACATAGGTTCGATCGAGCGCGATGATATCAGAGACGAGCGGCGTATGGACCACCGGTGAGTGATTCGAACCATCTATGTTGTCAATTTTTGTATTTGAGATCGAATTTGAATTGTTTTGAAATTGGTTTGCAACATTTTCGCACGTTTTAGTGCATCTAGGGATAGTTTTAGCGCATTCGACAAATGTTTTAGCGCATTTAGTAATTTTCGTAGCGCATCTAGGAACAAGTTAAAAACTGATCGTTTAGCGCATCCGATAGATAGAGTTCCGCATATAGGGTGAAATTGGCTAGGCAAGAGATTTAGTGCATCTAGGGCACAGAACTGCGCATTTAGGGTTTAGTCCAAAAATGTTAGAGTTGTGCATCGGGTAGTTAGAGTAGCACATCCAAGATATAGAGTCATGCATACGAGGTTTTTGCGCATCTAGGAAACAGTGTAGCACAATTGAGAAAAACTTTAGCGCATATGGGCGACAGAATTGCGCATTTAGGAAAATTTTCCCAGAATGCCTGTGTGACACAAAATGATGATTAAAATTGCTTCCTTAGTCAATAGATAGATAAATTATAGAATCATCATGTTGATAGGATAGAAAATCTGATAGAGAACTAATAACGTTGCTTTCAAAATAGAAAACAAAGAGTAGATAGCTGATAACTTTGTGACGAATGACAAAGAGTAGATTGAATGATTGATTGAGTGATTTGAATTTGATAACTTTGCTTCTTGCGATTGAAAAACAAAGAGTAGATATTTTGATAAATTTGCTTTCTGCGATAGAAAACAAATAGTAAAATGAAGATAAAAAATTTCATTCATGATTGAAATACAAACAGAAAATGATGTGTGTTGATAAATTTGCTTTCCTGAAAAGAAAAAACAAATAGTAAATGATGATAGAGTAGATTGATTGGACATGCTGATAGATTGATGTAACACTGGATATAGGTCATTGATATGTTATGTGATATGAGTCTGATTTGATGAATTTGTTTGTGATGGATGAACAAAATAGGAGGCTTTCAAAAGCCTCCAGATCAGAGAGTAGTTCCCCTTATGTTGGGAGCGGATAGGAGAGCTAACTCCTACAGAGCTACAGGTGATAGCAGACTATGGATTGGGGCCGCTGTTGACCATGCCGCGAGGCATTCGGGCCAATAGGGGGCTATTGACAACCTTGGCTAAGAGATGGCATTCAGAGCATAACACCTTCCACCTGTCGACGAGTGAGATGAGTGTGACGCCTGAGGACATGTATCAGATTCTGAGGATTCTGGTTGTTGGTGCCCTTGTGGTTTATGACCATAAGGAGATTGGTGGGACTGAGGCATTGCAGCGGATATGTGGTGATCCTGGTATTTATGGGTACTGGATAGATTGGGATGATTTCAGTAGGTATCTGACTCTAGTTGCGGTGTTGGCAGCATTTGTTGGAGGTTTCCTTAGACCGAACCATCGGTCCAAGGGATTCATCATGGGTTGGGGGAGGATGCTGGAGTGGATGATCACTCAGCCACAGAGATTTTCCTGGGGTAGCTATGTCCTAGTGGACATGTACCATGATCTACATCAGATTGTGTACAGAGGATCCACCAGCCTAGCGAGTGGAGTTACATTGTTGCAGATCTGGGCGTGGGAGCACATTGCTATCACAAGACCACTTTGTACCAGGGCGAGACCAGCAGGGAGGCCGTATGTGTATGCTTATTCTGGCGTAGTTGTCCAACAGAGGCTGGGCAAGGTAGAGTACTGGCAATGAGTTTTGGATGATGTGGATTCGGTGATATGGAGGCCCTACACAGACTGCGAGGCATGGGGGACTGATCACCTAGAGATGTCGTTTGTGTGCAGACCACGATACCTGATAGGGCGGATGCCCTTTATTATTGAGAGGTTTCTGGCACTACGTGTTCTAAGGTAGTTTGGATTCACTCAGGGGATGCCCCAGGGCATTGCTCATTATGGGCGGCGCAAGGGGGATCTAGGATGGGGGCCATGCATTCCATACCAGGCAGCGTATACAGAGTACACCTCATTACAGCCTGAGGTATGGGCGGACAGGCCAGAGATATTGGATGCAGGGATGATAGATGATTATGCCCAGTACTTTCACATGCATCCATTTCCACGGTTCACAGTGCCAGATGAGGCACGGGCGATCAGAGTAGCACCACAGCCAGGAGCAGGGATACAGGGAGGTGTGGCCAGTGGGGAGCAGGCAATGGGTGGAGGGGAGCAAGCTATGGGTGGAGGAGAGGAGGAGGAGGGAGAGGAGAGTGAGGAGAGTGGAGATGGCGAGGAGGAGAGCAGCTCAGATGATGGAGATGATGGAGATGACGGGGATGAGGAGAGGCAACAGAGGCTAGATAGCCTAGGCAGAGTACCGATTCCTCGGCGGTCCAAATCTGGTGTTAGGTCTCAGACAGTGATTAGGGTGACATCTTCATCCCAGTAGGCACAGATAGATGCTTTGCAGGGTCAGGTGCAGACCTTTTAGGGGCAGCAGGCACAGCTTGCACAGGCCCAGACATAGGCATAGGCACAGGCACAGGTACAGGCACAGGCACAGGCACAGATACTCGCCCTAGATTCCCAGGTGTCATAGTTGATAGCAAAGAGGGATGCCTTTAGACGGCGAGCACTGGAGGCCGAGGGTGTAGCACAGAGACTGATGGGTACCGTAGAGAGTACCTCCTTACGAGAGGCCATTGCAGAGGGGTTCGAGGCTGCCAGGGAGGCCGAGTACTATAGAGTTCGTTACGAGGAGCTATGCCCTCTCGAGCGGCGAGAGCCATATCCCCAATCGCACAATAGGATGAGGACCCGATCCCAGACATCGACACATGGTAGAGAGGTTACAGGGCCTCGACGGGATCTTGATGTAGGTACGAGTGGCAGGCCACCTCCTTCTGGACCAGCTCCTTCAGGGGCATCCACCAGTTAGCCATTTGGGGCTTGATTCATTATGTATATTGAGGTTTGATCATGTCTTATGTATGATGTTCTGACCTTGTTAGCTTCATTGGACATTTAGACATTTGTATTATTTTGATGAGCGATGATATGTAGTGGCGATGTTTCTGATGATGTTTTTGTGGATGCATTTGTGATATGATATGCATATTATTTATATGCATTTATGATATGAGATGGATTGTGATATGCTTTTTGCTATGTTTGCGGACTAATCATTATGATGCAGGATGGTGTAGTAATTATGATGGGAATGCAATGATTTTGTGATGATGTATGTATATATGTGAGATGTTAATTTTTTGAATTTTCCATGTATGAAATGCATCATAATATGATAGATAATGAATATGGTATGAATAATGATGAAAAGATAAATGATATGTAAAATGGTAATATGATGATAATGAAATGATGATAAAATGATAAATGTGAATGGTAAAATGATAAATGATAATGATAATGAAATGATATGAGATGATAAATGGTAAAATGATGAATGATAATGAATAATAAATGATATGGGAGATGATAATGATAATAAGAATGATAATGAATAATAGATGATATGGGAATGATAAAGATAAATATAATAAAATGAATGATAAAATGAGAATGAATGATAAAATGATAAATGAACCCTGAATGGATGCAATGAATCAAATGTCCAAATGTCCTCCACAAAGACTCAAAACTATAGGACAACCGTTAATGCGTTCATTCAGCCTTGCAAAATACTGATGTGAATCCAATATGCAGATATATACAATGATCTAATGAATATGCAACTACATGAAACTAACCAATTTGTTGAGCCAGTTATAAACCTTCTTGAATCATCATAGAACATTTTGAAATGTTGGAAGTATGTACAAGCATCAGAGGGGAAATTAGCGCCAATGATGACCAGAGTACAACTTTCATGTATTTTGATATAGCAAGCGAACACAAGCATCGAGGTATAATTGAACCGAGATGACCTGAGCATTTCTTGCATAAACAGACAAAGATTAACCACCTTTCTGATGCAAATGTGGAACTGTCATCGATGATATTGCTTTGGTGATCATGTCTGGTGACATATTTGCATCAGATTAACTGTTAACCTCCAGACAGCAGACAAAAGAAAAATCATTCTCGTTCCTTGCTACTCTAGTTTAGTACATCATTGAGTGTGCTCCAGAGTAATGATATCAAAAATCAAATAACTTTTGGTCAAACATGTAATATTGTTATTTCATACATTATTCAGATATTTGGATCATCCAATAGACAATGATATGATATCTTGCTGAAAAGTGTGTCATGATCGGATAAAGTTGTTGCGTGAGTTTGTTGTTTGTTTGCATGATCAGATCCTATGTCATGGTCTAGCTATTTTGGTATGCTCTGAAAGTTAAGTGCCCCCAGTTGAGTTTTGCCCCATTTATTGACACAACTTGCGGAAAAGAATATGTACAAACGATCAAGCCATGGTAAGACGTTTTAACCCTCTAGGCAAATGGCGGCAGGATGATGCGATTAGTGACCCTAAGATGTGAAAAAGATGCGGAAAAAGGGAAGCTTTGAAAAGACAGAGTGCAAAACAGGAACTAATAAATGGAGAGGTATAGATAGCGTCTGTTTGCCAGATTTTCACTATCTGTGTTTATTGCATTTTTCTGATTTCTTTTTGATTTTTTTGTATTTTGCTGTCAATAGACTGCCTGTTTGCCAGGTTTTCACCCTATGACATTCTCTTTTGATTTTTTTGTATTTTACTATCAATAGACTGCCTGTTTGCCAGGTTTTCACCCTATGACATTCTCTTTTGATATTTTTTGTATTTCATTAGGACTTTTTCTGCTATTTTTTTGGATTTCTTCAGGACTTTTTCTGCTATTTTTGGATTTCTTCAGGACTTTTTCTGCTGTTTTTGGATTTCTTTAGGACTTTTTCTGCTATTTTTGGATTTCTTCAGGACTTTTTCTGCTGTTTTTGGATTTCTTCAAGACTTTTTCTGCTTATTTTTGGATTTCTTCAGGACTTTTTCTACTGTTTTTAGATTTCTTAAGGACTTTTTCTACTGTTTTTGGATTTCTTCAGGACTTTTTCTGACTTAAACATAGTACTTCTTAAGATGTATACTGTTGATGGTTTCATCAAATAGGTCTCCTTTTGGTGTTGATAACTTGTATGCTCCTGAACCATAGACTACAATAACCACATAGGGGCCTAACCAATTTGGTTCAAACTTTCCCTTCTTTTCTCTGTCTTGTTGATTGCATGGGTTCTCTTTTAGAACTAGATCACCCACCTGAAAGGTACATGGCTTTACTTTGTGATTATAGCTGTGAGACATCATCTGTTGGTACGCTTTCAAATGGTCTGCTGCTCTCTATCTCTTTTCATCTAAAAGTTCTAACTCTTGGAGTCGGGAAACTCTGTATTCCTCATCTATTATGAGACCTTTCAGTGATACTCTTAATGAAGGTATTTCTACCTCTAAAGGCAATATGGCATCTGCTCCATAGACGAGGGCAAAAGGTGTCACTCCTGTCGGCGTTCGGACACTAGTTCTGTAAGCCCACAAGGCGGGATTAAGTTGAACATGCCAATCCTTCCCTGAGTCATTGACAGTCTTCTTCAAGATATTTAGTATAGTCTTGTTTGAGGCCTCTGCTTGGCCATTCCCTTGAGGATAGTAAGGCATGGAATATCTGTGCTGAATATGGAATCTTTCACAAAGTTCATCAACATCCTGATTTTTGAAAGGGCGACCATTATCTGTAATAATGGCATTAGGAATACCATATCGACAAATAATGTAGTTGAGTATGAAGGATGAGATCTATTTTCCAGTGACTTTAGAGAGAGGTACTTCCTCAATCCACTTAGTGAAATATTCTATCGCTGTGATAATGAACTTATGCCCATTTGAAGAAGAAGGATGAATTTTTCCCACTAGATCTAACCCCCATTAAGAGAATGGCCAGGTGGGTGTAAACAAATGAAGTTCTTGTGCAGGAGCATGAATAAGATTCCCATGAGTCTGACATTTTGAGCATGTTTTAACAAAAGTGAATGATTCCCTTTCCATTGTAGGCCAGTAGTAACCCATTCTAATGAATTTCTTGGATAAGGTTAGTCCACTCGAATGAGTACCACAAATGCCCCCATGAACTTCTTGTAAAGCTTTGTCGGATTCGTCACGTTCAAGACATTGAAGTAAAGTACCATCAAGACCACGGTGATAAAGGGTATCAGCAATAAGGGTATATCGGGAGGATTGTCGGATAAAGTTACGTTTTTGGTTGCGGGATAAGTCAGGTGGTAAAGTATCATCTTTTAGGTATGCATAAATCTGACCATACCAGGGTGAATTGGATCCTACTAGGTGGCAGATAATTTGGCTTTCAGGTGTGTCATAGGCAGGTGTAAATAATTGTTCCACCAGAAATTCATAGCGAGTCTGTTTTTCTGGGAGTTGTATCAATGAGGCGATCGTAGCCATAGCGTCAGCCACTTTGTTGTCAATCCTTGGAATTTGTGTGAACTAAATGTGTACAAAGTACTTCTTGAAGTCATCAATCATCTTCTTGTATGGCAACAACTTGTCATCTTTGGTTTGATAATCATCATTGATTTGATTAATAACTAGTTGTGAGTCACCATAAACTTGTAGCTTGGTAATCATCCATTCCAATGTTGTTTTCAGTATAGTGATTAGTGCTTCGTATTTGGCTATGTTATTGGTATGGAAACATTAGCCTATATGACTGAGGAATGGTATGTCCTTGAGGGGTGACGAAGAGAATGCCTGCCCCCGATCCATGTTGAGTAAAAGAACCGTCGAAGTATAAGGACCATAGCTGCTTAGAGTCTGCTGTGAAAACATCAGCATCTCGAAACTCAATGTGTAAGGGGTGCTCCGTTAGAAGAGGAGCGTCTGCTAGTTGATCCGCAATAACTTGTCCTTTGATTTCTTTGTGATCAACATAGTGGATGTCGAACTCACTCAAAATCATGACCCATTTTGCTAACCTCCCTGTTAGCGATGCTTTGCTTAGTAGATACTTGAGTGGATCAATTTTTGAAACAAGATGAATTGTATGAGTTAGCATGTAATGTCAGAATTTCTATGAAGCAAAGACGACTGCTAAACAAGCCTTCTCAATGAAAGTGTAATTAAGCTCATGACTTGTCAGTGTTATGCTAATGTAATAGATTGCACGTTCTTTCCCATCATGGTCTTCTTGCGCTAATAATGCTCCCAAAGATGTCTCGGTTGCAGCAATATACAGAATCAATGGTTTGTCTGGATTTGGTGGTACAAGAATTGGTGGATTCATCAGGTACCGCTTGATTTGTTGAAATGCCATTTCACATTTGTCATCCCATCTAAAAGGAACATTCTTATGTAGGATATGTGTGAATGGTAAAATTTTGTCAGCCAATTGTGCAATGAATCTTCTGATAGACTGAAGTCATCCTTGTAATGATCTTAATTGATTGATGTTCTTTGGGGGAGGCATCTCCATGATTGCTCGAAATTTAGCAGGATCTACTTCAATTCCCTTTTCTGAAACAATATATCCTAGCAGCTTTCTGGATGTGACCCCAAAAACACATTTCTTAGGGTTTAGGCGAACTTTGAATTTCTCCAATCTGGTAAATATTTTTGACAGTATCTCCAAGTGTCCTTCTCTGGTGTGTGATTTTTCCAATATGTCATCTACATAATCTTCCATGAATGTGTGCATCATGTCGTGAAAGATCGTAGTCATAGCTCTTTGATAAGTAGCTCTAGCATTCTTTAAGCCGAAAGGCATGACATTCCAACAATATGTTCCCCACGGGCAAGTGAAAGCTGTTTTCTCTTAGTCTTCTGGTGCAATCTTGATTTGGTTGTAACCAGAGAAACCATCCATTAATGAGTACATGGCATGACCAGCTGTTAAATCAACTATAGTGTCAATACTTGGAAGCGGAAAGTCATCCTTTAGGAAGCTTTGTTAAGATCTCTGAAATCAGTGCATACTCTTACACGTTTGTCTGGTTTTGCTACTGGTACAATATTGGAGATCCATTCTACATAGGCAATTGATCTTATAAAACCTGCATCTAGGAGCTTCTTGAGTTCTTCTTTAACCAATAGTGCAACATGAGGATTCATCTTTCTGAGTTTTTGTTTTACTGTTTTGGCTCCTGGTTTGATAGATAAATGATGCATTATGAGATCAGGATCGAGACCTGGCATGTCTGCATATGACCATGCAAAATTGACTTGATTTTCCTTGAGAAATTTCATGAACTCTGGAATTTCTTTATCTGTCATTGATTCAGCTACCTGTAGAATTCTTGGATTATCTATAGTTGCAATGTTGATTTCCTTTGTAGGCTCATTCAAGATGGATGATCGCTCATGATAGTACTCCGGGAGAGTGTCAAGAGTCCCATCAGGTGGTGCCTCAAAAAGGTTTTCACCATCTAATACGCTCTTTATTTTATCTTTTGCTTGATTGAGTACTGCCAGATTCTGTTTTTCACCACTAGATCGTTTTTCTTTATTTTTATTTTTGCAACTAGGAGACTTGACACTCTCCTGGTTAAGGACTTCATACTGAAAATTGCTAGTGGAACCATTATTTACATTGTCTGCAGAAAGGAAATTTATGATAGCTTCGTCATTTGGAAAAATAGGTATGTCAATAGGTTCGGTTAGATCCCAGTCAATGAGATCAGGATGGATTAATGGTAGCACGTCATCTGGTCGTGTGAAATTGGTGATGGTTAGGGTCAAGACAGAGTTATCGGTAGGGTCCGAGGTATGAGGTAGGTCAATGATGGTACTATTCTCTTGATAGTCTTGTTCGTTAAAATCTGAGTCAGTATCACTAGACTCATAGTTGCTTTGTGGTTCAGATCTTGTGGCTGGGATCCTGAACCTTCTCCTTTGATTAAAGTGGGCGTAAACTTGTGTATGACATCTACCTCTTTGTCCCTCCAAAATTCATTATTGTGGATGGTATCCCATTCATATTCAGCAGATTCAGTATCAGAATTATTTTCTATGCAATTCAGGATTGATGCCAAACATGTCTCTTTCTTACCTTCTTGTAGTGTGAAAACATTACCTTGTGATTGTTTAGATTGGGTAGCATCATAGCCTATTCCAGTTTTATCATATGCAGCAAGTCCTGGGAGATGGATAGGCTCAACTACGCCTTCTTTTCTTTTTCCAAGAGGACCATTGTCATATCCCATCTTTTGCATAATGGAATATCCTTTCCCATATCTGTCAGTTGGTAAGGTGACATTTAGAACCGTTTCCGCTTCATCCTTATAGAGCCAATCCAAAATTGTTGTATCTTCAAGATCTCCCATGGGGAATTTTTCTTTGATAAATTGTCCATTGAACTTGGTGATTGGCTCTGTTTGTACTTGTGCTGATGTTGATGCTGCTGATATCTGTTGTTGTGTAATGGAAGGTTGTCCATGTGATCGAGGAGATGTAGGTAGATTAGCAAGACAAAGGGAATATTCCCCAACTCCACTTTCCTTGAACTGCAGTTTCTTGTCAAAGTTTTTGGTTAATTGACTGATTTGTGTATCATGCTTAGGAGAATTATTAGCAAGTGCTTCTCAATTATTTGGAACCAAAGTATCCTGATGAGCTTTGACATTAGCACAAGTTTGGGTGTTTGAATTATCAGCTGGTATAGTGATTTCCTGTCTGTCATATGGAAACTTAAGACATTGATGGTAAGTGGACGGAACAGCTTGCATTTCATGGATCCAAGGATGACCCAACAAGATATTGTATGCAAGATCTCGATCTAAAACTTGACAAAAGGTATTTTTGATAACAGGTCCCACTCTGATTGGTAGCATGATTAGACCTTTGGACGTTCTTTCCTCATCATCATAGGCTTTAATGGTAATCTTCCTTCTAGGATCAATGGAGTCTTTGGCAAATCCTAATGCTTGAACCACCTTCAAGGTACATATATTTAGACCAGCCCCTCCATCTATTAGAACACGTTTAACACGGAATTTATGGATCATGACCTCTAAGTATAATGATGAATTATGGGGATGAGTCAGGTAAACATCATCTTTGTCTGAGAATGAAAGGCATGTGGGTGAGGACAAATGTCCTACCATGGCTTGAAATCGGTTCACATCCAAATCCGTGGATACAGTCATCTCAAAAAGGGCTTTGTCTAAAATTTCCTTGTGTGTAGGGGAAATCTTCAGGAGTTCTAAAATGGAGATTTGAGCCGGAGTTTTTCGAAGTCGGTTAACTAAGTCATATTGATGTTGAGGGAAGGTCTCAGTAGATTTTGAAGAGGTACCCTTCAAGACAACTTTAGCTTGGGCTCTCGTTGTGACATTCACTTGTTCATTGTCCACTTTCTCTTTGATTTTTATAACATTGACTCGCTCATTGTCTGTATAGAGATGACGGATTACATTGTCATCAATTTGGTTCACATTTTTGTCAAAAAACTCTCCCTTTTGATAATTTGGTAGAGGATTTTGAAATGCTTGGTGATCTTCATTGGATTTTTGTTGTCCTTCTACTGTGATAATGCCCTTGTCAATTAGATCTTGAATAGCATGTTTCAAAACTTGACAGTTGTTTGTGTGATGACCTCTGCACCTATGGTAGTCACAAAAATGGGCCTCATTCCATGATGGAGGTTTTACACTAGGTTCATAATTTTGTTGCGGTGGTAACATAAGGACATTCTTTTCCATGACCTCTTTGAAAGCCGATTCTAAGGATTGTCCTAGTGGAGTGAAAGTTCTTCTATTGGAGAAAAATGGAAAGCGTTGTGGTTCGTGTTTGAGGTATTCCCTAAAGTGTTGTTGTTGTTGTTTCCCCGGTAGTTTTGGTTGTTGGCAGTCCCCTGATTATTGTTCATTGAAGGGGGATGATTGTTTCCTAGATTCGTGACTAAATTGACATTGTTGTAATTATTGTTACGAGGAGTGCTCAGGACAAATGTCCTAGTCGTGATATGATTTGCATCTACAACACCATCGTTTACAACGTTCTTGTTGCGGGTCCAAAATTTAGACTTGTCTTGATTGTTGTAATGGTTAGATGAGCTAGGGTTGTCCCTATCAAGTTTTATTGTCCCTCTTTTGACCAAAGCACTTTCGATGGTGATGGCATCCTCAATCAATTTCTCAAAGGAAGGTGGACAATGTAGATTTAAGCGATAGCTCATTTCTGATTTGAGGCTATTGATGAAAGTAACCATTTTCTCCTTTTTAGGAACAGGTCGTGGGTACCTAGCGAACATTCTCCTCCATCTTTAAAGAAAGGTAGTGAAAGATTCACCGGGTTTTTGCGCAACTTTGCAAAGATCAATCATGGTGATCTGGTGTTGGATGTTGTAGGTGTATTGTGTTATGAACAAATTGATCAATTCCTCAAATGTTCGAACAAGAGGTGTAATCTTAGATAACCATTCCATAGAGTTGACTCCCAGGCTTCGAGGAAATAATCGCAATAAATATGTATCCTCGTGGGAAAATTCCAATGTCATGTTTCAAAAGTCTCTAACATGGTTAACTGGGTCTGATTTCCCATTATAACGATCAAATTTGGGAATTTCACAGTGTTTAGGAAATGGAATCATGTTGAGACTTCTATCAAAAGGATAAGGACATATGTCATCCAAAGTGTATTTCTTGGTTGTGGTTCCTCCTCATAATTCTTTGAGCATTCCCTGCATTTCTCTAAACTCTTTTTCTAAGGAGGCGAATTTAGATAGGGATGGCTCTTCTTCTGTCATTTTTAATTTCTCAGTATCAAAGTCTTTAGGTAATATAGCTCCTTGATCGGCTAAGAAAAGAAAGTACTTCTCTTTGTCACATTGTATAATCTGTTCAAGGATTTTAAGAAACTTGGGATTCTGTTCCACCTCTTTAAGTTGAAGTTCTTCCTCTTGCTCATCATCACTATCTATGGGAGTTTTGTTCAGGTTTTTGTTCTTAAGTAATGAATTTTCCTCTCTATCAGCCATATTGTTGTCACTGAAAAGGGGATTGCGACTCACACTAAAAAGAGGACTATCACGTTCACCTTCTTCTTGAATGTTGTGTGTGGAAGTTTCTTGTTGAGGTGTTTCTCCTAGCTTGTTGTGTTGAGATCTTGTAAAAATAGGCATATGTAAGAAATCCTCGGATATAATCAAAGGTCACTGAAGGATTTGATTAGGACGCGTTGAATATTCAATTGAAGGTTGTGGTATATTCTCAAACTCAAGAGGTTGATTAATATTGTGACGTTGAGACAATGCTAATCTTTGATAATAAGCTTGGGTAGCCAAAGGTTCTACAGCATAATCGTCAGTGAATCCCCTAATGTAGTCTTGGTATCTATGGAGGAATGTGCGATAATGAAGCAAGATGTCTCGACTCTTATACAGGAATTCTCTGCGATCTAAAGTCTTTTTGTAACTTAAGTTTGTTTTGGGCTTCTTGATCCTATGGAAAACTGATTTCTTGGTGAACTTGGTTGATTTCCACTTTCTCAACATGGGAGTAAAATCTCAGAAATTTGGGTCTGTGACAGAAACCTAAAAGCGCTATTCTGTTTCCTAAATGTGCCGCAGAAAAAGGTAAATGCGCTGGAGAAAGTCAAATGCGCTGTAGAATACCTCAGATGCACAGAAACAGAGCACATATGCGCAGCAGAATACCCTAAATGCGCCGAAACAGAACACAGATGCGCCAGAACAGAGTTTAAATGCGCTACAGTTTTCCCTAGATGCGCTAAAACAATTTTCTAGAGATAGTTTTGGCCAGTTTCAGCTGAAACTTTTCATGTTGGTTTTTGGATGATCCTTTATCTGAATTAATGTTTTTGAAATCACAGAAAACAATCTGATTTAAGTTGATTTGTAACCAAGCACAGAATAAGACAAGCACAACCTAGGTTAGGCCAAGACAATATCCGCTAGACTCCACGTGGGTTTCCCCAACTGCATATCAGTAGCGTGTGAATCCAGAAGCTTGGCTGCACGGGCTCCCCCTTATAGTGCACTCTCTTCTCAGGCCAACCAAGCTTCCAACCCCCATGAAACTCCCATGGCGAGCTGATCACCTCTACTATTGACTGCGAAAGTGTGGAAGGCTTCATACTGACCGGTGCTGGACTAGCAGATAGAAGGTTTTTGGCTTTCTAAATAATGGTATTTAGTTTGGGACCCCCGTTCGAGTGGCCATACATGGGGCAAGAGATTAATCACCATTAAGGTGGCACTCCAGCCTGAAGAGGTTAAGCTCAACAGGGTTTAAGGGAGTACAACTCCATTCGTATGACACATTCGCACAAGCAACCTTAGGTTTTCCCTTAAGATTTACATTTATATACCGGTCGGGGGTAGCTTGGCCTTAGCTTCATTGCCGGTTTGAGTCGTCCCTTAAGGTGAGTAATTTTTCCCTTAAGGCAGGCCCAATTTCTAGAGTCAATAACCATTTCTCTTGCACCCAGGATTGCACAAGTGCATAAGGGGAGAGGATACTTCGATTATCAAATCAGGGTTACACAGGGAAAAGTGGGTCTGGTTTTCTGATCACCTAGTTTACACAGGGTGAGAGCATAATCACCTACCACTTTCAAGCATAGTCAAGAAGAGTAGACAAGTTCATTTTAAATGCACCAAAATCAAAAGTGATTTATTCTAAGTGAAGATTTTGCTTCACAACAGACATGGGGTTTGTTTTAACTGCATGATAAAGGTGTGGTGGCTACCTTAGATTGATTCTTTTTAAAACCTAGCAAGAAAAATGAAAGAAATTCTATCTGCTAAAGGCATCAGACTCAGAATCTCGGTTACAATTCAGATGTGAAACTCTGTCCCCCAGATGCACAGAATCAGAGACCAGATGCGCAACTCTATTACCTAAATGCGCTAAAATAGAATACAAATGTGCTGCTCTGTTACCCAGATGCGCGAAAATAGAACCTATATGCGCTATTCTAAATGCAAAGAATTTTTTTAGATTTTTTGAAACAACTTTAAATGCACTAAAGAAAGTCCTATATGCGCTAACTAAACCCCTATATGCGCTGCAGAAAGTGACGGATGCGCCACTCTGTTCCCAGATGCACCGCAGAAATTCCCAAATGTGCCGAAACAGTCTTCAGATGCGTCGAAATACCTGCAAAAATAAAAAAATTCAAATCTTCCCGATGCGCTGCCGAATGCCAGAAAACCTGTGAGGAAAACCTACAAGAAAACCTGCAAGAAAGAAGTCTAAAATAGGGGCATAGGCCCCACGGTGGGCGCCATTTAATGTGTGATTGAAAAATAAGTGCGTAAATGAATTAACAATAACTGTTCAAACACACCAATAGAACATTATAATAAAACAGAATATAAAAGGAGTAAAGAAGTGTAAACTCTATTCTGCTTCCATTGTCATCCTATTGTCCTCTATCTTTAGTATTTTTATTGATTCCAGCTTTATGTTCTCAGATTGTAGGCTAGGCTCAACAAACTGTCTTCCTAAAGAATGAGATTTTGCTATGATGTAGATGAAAGATTAAGCTATGATGATGATTTGAAATAATAAACTTGAAATAAAGATGATGCTTATGATATTAAAATGCTAAATGAACTAAATGCATAAACTCTAATTAATTGCCTATTACCAATGCTTGGATTCACACAGGTATTTATAGAGTTTTTCGAATGATTTTGATTGGCTATCTTGATTGACGGTTGTGATAATTCCTGGCAGATCGAACGGTTGAAGAAAGATGAAACTAAAGAGAAAATAGAAGAAACCTAAAAACAATATTTTTCTATTTTATTATGAAAGAGGAAAAAGAAGAGAAGATAAGAAATCATCTTTCTTAAAAAGAATAAAAGAAAGATTTAAAGTTGATAAATAATTAATTAAAAAATCAATTATTTATTTGTGGAGGACATTCAGCTTTTCTTAATTAAATAAAATATCTAATTAAGCTTTTAAAAGCAGAAGAAAGCTTGTGATAAGAAGAGAGCTTTAATCATGTTTTATTGAAAAAAACAGAATATCTCATAATTAAATAAAATATTTAATTATGATATGAGAAGATTGCACAATTAGGTTAAAATACCTAATTCTGATTTAGAAAGAAAGCATAAGATATTTTTAATTAAATAAGATCTATTTAATTAAATCACTTTTATGAAATTAATTAAATGAAACATTTAATTAATTAGTAGAAGAATTAAAAATAGAAGAAAAGAGAGATATTTAAACTTAATTAAATCAAAATATTTAATTTAAATTCAAACAATGATAATTAATTTAAATAAATAAAATGTATTTATTTAATTAATTAAGTGGACATATGAAAATAATTAAATAAAATAAATTTATTTAATTATGGAAGAGAAATAAGATGAATGAACAATATAATTAAATTAATTAAATTTAATCATATGTAGAGGACTTTAGAAAAATTAATTAAATAATAAATATTTAATTAATTGCCAGGATTATAGACATGACCATTTTTATGCGTATACACCCACCATTTCTCATACTCTCTCCTACAATCTCCCACCCTCTCTGAATCTCTCCCACCCTAACCCATCCTCTCGCACCCTCTCTCCCACCCTATCTACCACTCTTCCACACTCTCTCCCACTCTATCCCACCTTCTCTCCCACAATATCCACTCTCACTCTCTTCAACCCTCTTTCCCACACTCTCTCTCACTCTCTCCCACCCTCTGCAACCCTCTCTCCCACCCTCTCCAACCATCTCCCATTCTCTTCCACTCTATCAAACTCACTCCCACCCTCTCTTCCACTCTCACATTCTCTCCAAATCTCTCCGACTCTCTCCCACCCTCTCTCTCACCCTC
>VDFB02154619.1:0-40298 GCA_007258455.2 Sequoia sempervirens | reverse complement strand
CCCTTCAAACAAAGTGTTCCTTGATTGGACCCATTTTTCTTTTGAAGGGTTCCCAAGTGACCCTTTTGAAATATTCTCCTTTAATTGATGACTATTTTCATGATTTTATGTCTTCTTGCATGGATTTTTTCTATCTAACATGTCTTTTGTATGGATTAAAATTTTTCTTTGCAGGTTTAACACATCTGAAGATGCTTTTTAATCAAGCTTGAAGGACCAAGCACCTTGAGCTTTCCTTGCAAGATTGAGCACCTATAAGAGCCTATTAGACTCTATAGAGCCTTTCACATCTTGCCTCCCTTATGACTGATCACCTATGGTGCCTCCTCTATAGGACTGAGCACCTGCAAGACCTTTTGCTCACCTTTCATAGGTCCGAGGGCATGTTGAACATTTGTTCAACTCTCGTCAGGACCAAGTAACTATGGAGCAATATCTCTCCTTCTTGCACTTGAGTTCACCATATTTTGATATGTTTCCTTGATAGTTTAAGTATACATTTATTACCTTTCACTCTACTTTAGTATGCATTCACTAACAGTTATGCTCAATAAATTTGGGTAAACATGTAATGGCATAAATCTACACCTCTTGCACATTCCACCTTTATGTACCTCCTATCTTAGAGAATCAAATCTGATAATGCTATTCCACATCCTTTATTCACTTCCTATTCACTTTGTAGTTTTTCTTTGTGTTAGTGGAGGATATTCTATCTGGGATGCTAGTGTGATGCATGAATGCCTATGTGTCATGTTGTCATCCTGATATCATTCTTGCCAATGGAATCCATAGAGGCTTTATAACTTTCCATTGGCTATGAAGAGTAACATCTCTCCTCCCTTGACCAACCTCGAACAACTCATCTTCATTTTATAGAATTAGTGTGATAATGTACTCTTTAAATTCATAACAAAAACATATGCAGATGGTGTAGGAGCAACTAGGCTAACCTCCATAGACTAGGAAATTTTGGCTTGTATCTGACATTAGCCAAGTCAAAGTAGTGTGTATTTGTTTTGGACCTTAGAAGTTCTTGCTTGTGTGTGGACTAGGTGAGTTAGTCATTATGACTAAGGTCACCATAGTTTAGTCATTGTTATTAACTTTTGCTTTACTTAGCCTTAGTAGTCTAGAGTGGGAATTGAGTCTTAAATGTGTTCTAAACACATCTATGTTGTTAGAAAGATGCCAAGAGGTAGTTAAGGGATTTGGATGCTCGAAATAGAGGAGGTAGAGGTCCTAAGATTTAGGATGATGGCATAAGGACAAGTTGCAAAAAGTTGTTGCAAAGTTGCCTGACAACATTTGTCAGGTTGCATGCAACTTAGTTATCTTGGATCCCCTAAAAAGGTGCAGGAGTGTTGGGATCAACCAACATCCTAGAAGCAGGTAAATGGAATCTAAGTGAAGGTGGCTCGAATCTCAATAAGTAAGATTTGTAATCAAGTTTTGTTGTTGATTGGAATGAAGTAACTCTAGAATTTCTATGTTTTCCTTAATAACTTGAGTAGCAGTGATATTATATGAGTTGTATGTATTGATTTAATGTTGGATTCACTTGATCATAAAGTAGTCTTAGAATTTCCCATTCCATTAGTCAAGTTGTTTTGTGATAAATTGGTGTTTTGAATTCATAGATTAGGGTTTTAGAGGGTTTTGTTGGTTGTTTTGATCGATGGAGTCTTTTACTTAAGCTCCCCCCATGAAATCCCCAACCCACGAGGGAATTTCACGAGGGAATAGATGGATTTATTAGAGAACCATGTATTCTAATACATATTTAATAGTATGTGGAGTGAGGAGGATGATTAAATCAAACCTAGGAAAGTTTAACATGCGGTTAGAGGTTTTAATCCGAAGCGAAGAGATGAAGGCGGGGAAAGGTACCATCTGAGCAGTATAGTTCTAGGTAGAGATGCAGTCCCATCACAACATGCTAAGAGGATTGAAGGTTTTTCAGTCCATTTGTTGAGATAAGGAACAAGAAATCAATAGGTTCTTAGGAATTAGGCCTATTAGCCCTATTTTCCCTAGGTTATAGGAAACCAGTGTACGAAAGAGTCAGGGGTCTGAAACCCTATGAAACTTTTAAAGGCTCAAAAAGGGTATCTAAAAGTGAAGTTTTTTTTCTAGGTTGTTTTGAAAGTTTGAGCAAGAAAAGCAAAAAGGACACTGTCAAGGGCTACAAGGAAATAGGCCTTCTCAAGGCAAATTCTTGAAATCGGTAAGAGTAAAGATTGAAGACCATCCAATATGGATCTAATTGGATGTGAAAGGCATGTTTCTAGTATCTCTGACACCCTTGCAAGTAGTTCAAGGTGTTGTGTGATGTTGGCACTTAGAGTCTTCTAAGTGTAGGAGAAAGTTACTAATTCAAATTTGTGTTAGTCTTCCAAGGTGAAGCACAAAGTTGAGAAACTCTTGGAGAGGAGTTGAAACCGAGCTTAGTTAATGACCTAAGCCTAACCAAAACCTAGAAGCTATCAGGTTCCTGGATGAAGACAGGGAAAAGTCTTCCTAGCTAGTTGTGCAAGCAAACCAAAGAACACTTACACCATATTGGTATCAGAGCCTTTTTTTGATTAGGCTTGTGATTGATGTTGCAACCCACTGAATCAGTAGGAGAGAATACACCAAAGGAAGAAAGAACCATGGTGACTAATGTTGAGTTAGCCAAGAAGGTAGAAGAGCAAGAAGAGGATAACCGGCTGCTAAGAGAAAGGTTGTCTCGAATGGAGAATCTCTTGGATGAAGTCCAAGAAAAGGCAGACAAGGTAAAGGATAAAATAAAAGAGAAGGAAGAGCAAGAAGCAAAGGAAAAGGAATTGGACTTGGAGGAGGAAGCTCCAACACTTGACCCTATCCTTGCTGAAGAACCCTTCTTGAAGGCACTGCAGGCCTTAAGTGGCAAAGCTTTGGAAGGAGTGCCACTATTTAGTAGACAAATGGATCATGATTCAATCATGGACTGGTTTGAAAGCATAGAGAATCACTTTGAATTTGATAGTATAATAGAAGCCCAAAAAGTTAAGGTGGCCAAGTCAAGGTTGAGAGGTTCATCTCTCACATGGTGGAAGTTTGTGCAAGGTGAAAGAGAGAAAGAAGGAAAGGGTCCTATAGTTACATGGAGAGCCATGGTAACCAAAATAAAGTAGACCTACCTACCTGATGACTATGAAGTCCAGTTACATAGGAGAAGACATAATCTTAGACAAAAAGATATGGATGTCTAAACATACACCGAAGAGTTCCAAAAGTTGTGCCTCAGATCAAAGGTGGTTGAAGATGAAAGCATCAAGCTAGCAAGGTATTTCAATGGGCTTAAATGGTCTATTCAAGAAGATATGAGCCTAGTGAACTTCAAAACCATCTGCCAATGTTATCAAATGGCCTTAAAGATAGAGGAGAAAGGAAAAAAGAAGCAAGAGAAAACCTCCAAGAGTAGGGGTAAAGGAAAAGACAGTAGAGGACAAAGAGGTGGCTATGGTGGAAGGAGTTCAGAACCAAGGGCCCAAGGAGAAGTCACGTACTCTGATCAGCAAGAAGGAAGCTCTAGTAGAGGTGGTAGAGGAAGAGGCTCTAACTCTAAAGGAAGAAGTGGTGGACAAGGAAGAGGTAATTACTTTACCAACATGAAGTGTTACCACTGCAATCAAATGGGACACCTGGCCTATAGATGTCTAGAGAAAGGTAGTACTTCTCATGGAGGTGATAAGAGAACTAATCTAGTTCATGATGAGACAACTGCAGTAGAGAAACATTCTGAGGTACCATTGAATTCTAAGGAAGGTGAGAACCTCATGATGAGAACTTTGATCAAAGAGCTGGCTAAAGAAGAGCCAAGCCAACGAAAGGTCCCTGTTTAGGATAAAGTGTAAAATGATGGGGAAATTATGTAGAGTCATCATTGACTCAGGGTCTACTGACAATATTGTGTCAGAGGAGATAGTCAGCAAGCTGAAGTTGACAAGGATACCCCACACCAATCCTTACAAGGTCACATGGCTCAATAAAGGCCAACATGTCTTGGTAAATGAACAAGCATGGGTGGAGTTCTCAATTGGAAGGTACAAAGAAAAAGTCTTGTGTGATGTGTTACCTATGGATGCATGTCACTTGCTCCTAGGTAGACCATGGCAATTTGATCACCAAGCTATGCATGATGGAGCAAAGAACTCTTACACTTTCAAGAAGGATAAGGTAACATTTAGAATTCAGTCACTGTTAGAAGATGTAGAGGTGCAGACAGTAGGTCCTAAATTGCTCATGGTTGGTGAAAAAGAGTTCCTAGAAGCCTTGGAAGAATGAGAAGGAGTTGGCTATGCAGTGATGCTAAGGCCAAAAGAGGTAAGTAATGAGAAAGCAGCTGAGAAGCCAAAGTTACCTAAGGAAATACAGAAAATGTTGCAGACTTATGAAGGCATTGTGAGTAGTGGACAACCAGCAGCATTACCCCCTAAAAGAGCCATAAGTCATAGGATAGACTTGATACCAGGGGCTACCTTACCAAATAAAGTAGCCTACAAGATGACTCCTCAACAAAATGAGGAAATAGCTAGGCAAATACAAGAACTCCTAAACCAAGGTCTCATTAGAAAAAGCATCAGCCCATGTGCAGTACCCACTATCTTAGCACCTAAAAAGGGAGGAGAATGGAGGCTTCGTACTGATTCAAGGGCCATAAATAAGATAACAATTAGGTATAGGTTCCCTATCCCTAGGATTGAAGACCTCATGGATTGTCTAGGTGAAGCTAGGTGCTATACCAAGATAGACTTAAAGAGTGGTTATCACCAAATTAGAATACATGAGGGAGATGAGTGGAAAACAACTTTCAAAACCAATGAGGGTTTATATGAGTGGTTGGTTATGCCATTTGGGTTGTCTAATGCCCCCTCCACATTCATGAGACTCATGAATGAAATCCTCAAAGACTACATTGGAAAATTTGAAGTGGTGTATCTTGATGATATAGTGATTTATAGCAAAACAAGAGAAGAGCACCTCCAACAGATAGAGTTTATTTTCAAGAAGCTGCAGGAGGAGAAATTGATGATCAATTTAGAAAAGTGTGAATTCATCAAAACAGAGCTGGTGTACCTTGGATTTGTACAATCACATGGCAACTTGAAAATGGACAATAGCAGAGTGGAAGCCATCCTAAATTGGCCTACTCCAAAGATAGCGACGAAGGTAAGAAGTTTTCATGGCCTTGCTCAATACTATAGGAAGTTCATAAGACAATTTAGTGCTATTTGTGCTCCTATGTTGGATACCATTAAAGGAGGGATGAAGAATAAGTTTGTATGGAATGAGCAAGCTAACAAAAGTTTTGAGTTGTTGAAAGAAAAGATAGCTACCCAACCTATTTTGGTGTTACCAAGCTTTGAGAAGCTATTCACTATTGAGTGTGATGCAAGCAATGTGGCTATTGGAGCTATTCTCAGTCAAGAGGGCAGACCGATGGCTTTTCATTCAGAGAAGTTAAGTGAAGCCAAGAAGAAGTATTCTTCTCATGACCTTGAGATGTATGCATTGGTCTAGGCTCTAAGGAAATGGAGGCACTACTTGCTTCCCAAGGAATTCATAGTGTATTCAGACAACCAAGCACTTAGTTTCCTGAATTCACAAGAGAAGTTGAGTCACAGACACATGAAGTGGGTAGAATACCTACAAGCTTACACCTTCAATATCAAGCACAAGAAAGGAGTACTCAACAAAGTGGAAGATGCCTTGAGTAGAGGAGTTCTCACAATTCAAGAGATTCAGTTGAAGAGCATGGGAATAGATCATTTCAAGGATCTATATGCAGATGATGAAGATTTTGCAGACATTTATAAGGTATGTGCTAAATACAAGAATCATTTTCATAGTAAATATGCTGAATATACTTTGCAAAGTGATCTTTTATTTAAAGGGAATCAGTTATGTGTCCCTAGAGGCTCTATTAGAGAGAACTTGATACAAGAAAAGCATAATGGTGCATTGAGTGGTCACTTTGGGATCACAAAGACTCAAGAACTTGTTCAAAGGTTCTATTATTGGCCAAGGATGAACCTAGATGTTAGGAGGTATGTGGAAAGTTGTATAGTGTTTCGAAAGGCCAAGGGTACTTCTTCAAATGCAGGCCTATACCAACCACTGCCTATTCCTAACAGGCCATGGGAATGCTTGAGTATGGATTTTGTAGTTGGGTTACCCAAGACAAGACAAGGCATGGACAGTGTTTATGTAGTTGTAGACAGATTCAGCAAGATGGCTCACTTTGTGCCAAGTAAATCAACCAATGATGCCAGTCAAATAGCCTCTCTCTTCTTCAAAGAGATAGTAAGGATACATGGGTTACCTATAAGCATTGTGTCAGACAGAGACACCAAGTTCATGAGCCATTTTTGGAAGACTCTTTGGCAGAGGTTGGGAACTAATTTATCTTTTGCATCTGCATACCATCCCCAAACTGATGGTCAGAACGAAGTTGCTAATAGAAGTCTTGGAAATCTATTAAGGTGCTTGACCAAGGAGTATGGTCAATAATGGGATCAATTGATTGGACAAGCTGAATATGCCTATAATGACACTGTGAATAGGTCAACAGGGAAGAGTCCCTTTGAAATTGTCTATGGTCTACATCCTAGAGGAGTCTATGAGCTAAGTGACTTAAAGGATGGAGTCAAGGGAAGTGGATATGCTGATGATTTTTCTTATGCAATGTAGGAGATTCATGATACAGTTAGGAAGACATTGGCAGAAAACAACATGAAGCATAAGACCAAGGTGGATGAGCATAGAAGAGAAATTCAGTTTAATGTTGGAGACTTGGTGATGGTGCATTTAAACAAGTCCAGGTTACAAAAAGGAGTTCCTCACAAGTTGCAAATGAAGAGAATAGGTCCCTATCCTATCTTGGCAAAATATGGAAACAATGCTTTTAGAGTGGAGCTACCGGAAGACAGTGGACTGTCCCCTGTTTTCAACATTGCAGACCTGGTTCATTATAAAGGACCACCACTAGACATGGATCAGAACCTCAATGAAGTCATCCAAGATGTGGAAGAGCTCAAACTACCTACTGCTACAGTCAAACAAGCTGACAGTATACTTGATACCAGGGTCTACAAGAAGACTAGAACTAAGGAATACAAGGAACATCTGATAAAATGGCATGGTCAACCTGATGCTGATGTAGTGTGGATCAAAGAATCAGAGTTCAAGAAGTTGGGCATTGATCTCAACTTACTCAATCCAAGGGTGGATTGAACTCTTTTGTTTTGGGGAGGATGGTGCAGGGGCACCTAGGCTAACCTCCATAGACTAGGAAATTTTGGCTTGTATTTGACATTAGCCAAGTCAGAGTAGTGTGTATTTGTTTTGGACCTTTGAAGGTCTTTCTTGTGTGTGGACTAGGTGAGTTAGTCATTAGGACTAAGTTCACCATTGTTTAGTCATTGTTATTAACTTTTGCTTTACTTAGCCTTAGTAGTCTAGAGTGGGAATTAAGTCTTAAATGTGTTCTAAACACATCTATGTTGTTAGAAAGATGCCTTGAGACAGTTAAGGAAGTTGGATGCTCGGAATACAGGAGTTAGAGGTCCTAAGAATTAGGATGATGGCATAAGGACAAGTTGCCAAAGGTTGTTGGAGAGTTGTCATGGCAACATTTACCATTATGGCAAAATGTTGCACGCAACTCGGTTATCTTGGATCCCCTAAAAAGATGGGAGTGTGGGATCAACCAACATCCCTACAAACATGGTAAATGGAATCTAAGTGAAGGTGGCTCGAATCTCAATAACTAAGATTTGTAACCAAGTTTTTGGGGTTGATTAGAATAGAAGGAATTCTGGAATTTCAGTGTTTTTCTTGAATATCTTGAGTAACAGTGATATTAGATGAGTTGTATGTATTGATTTAACGTTGGATTTGTGATAATAGAGTGGTCTTGAGCATTTTCCATTCAGTAGTCAAGTTGTTTTGTGCTAAATTAGTGTTTTGAATTCATAGTTAGGGTCTAAGGGTATTTCTGGTCCTGTCCTGACCAGTCAGTCTTTTTATGGCTCCCCCATAAAATCTAGCCATGGGATCTTCCTGAGATTATATGGATATGTTAGGGGAGCCAATGATCTATAAATACTTAGCAGTAGGAGTCATGAAGAGTTGAGCATTTGCATTTAAAACCAAACCCTAGGCGAGTTCCAAATACCCAGTTAGAGGTTTGGCAGTGAAGAGTTGAAGAGAACAGGCAGGGGAAAGGAGGTACCATCTGAGCGGTATAGTTCTAGGTAGAATGCAGTCACATCACAACATGCTAAGAGGGATTGAAAGTTTTCAATCCATTTTGTTGAGATAAGGAACAAGAAATCAATAGGTTCCTAGAAGATTAGGCCTGTAGGCCTGGAGTTATAGGAAACCAGTGTACGGAGGAGTCAGGGGTCTGAAACCCTATGAAACTTTTAAAGGCTCAAAAAGGGTATCTGAAAGTGAAGTTTGTTTTCTAGGTTGTTTGGAAAGTTTGAGCAAGAAAAGCAAAAATGACATTATCAAGGGCTATAAGGAATTAGGCCTTCTCAAGGAAAATTCTTGAAATGGGTAAGAGTAAAGATTGAAGACCATCCAATATGGATCTAATTGGATGTGAAAGGCATGTTTCCAGTATCTCTGAGACCCCTGCAAGCAGTTCAAGGTGTTGTGTGATGTTGGCACTTAGATTCTTCTAACTGTAGGAGAAAGTTGCTAATTCAAATTGGTGTTAGTCCTCCAAGGTGAAGCACAAAGTTGAGAAAATCTTGGAGAGGAGTTGAAACAAAGCTTAGTTAATGACCTAAGCCTAACCAGAACCTAGAAGCTATCAGGTTCCTGGATGAAGACAGGGAAATGTCTTCCTAGCTAGCTGTGCAAGAAAACCAAGGAACACTTACACCATATTGGTATCAGAGCAAAATTTGATCAGGCTTGTGATTGATGTTGCAACCCATTGAATCAGTAGGAGAGAATACACCAGAGGAAGAAAGAACCATGGTGACTAATGCTGAGTTAGCCAAAGAAGGTAGAAGAGCAAGAAGAGGATAACCGGATGCTAAGAGAAAGGTTGTCCCGAATGGAGAAGCTCTTGGATGAAGTCCAAGAAAAGGCAGACAAAGTAAAGGGTAATATAGAATTGAAGGAAGAGCAGGAAGCAAAGGAAAAAGAATTGGACTTGGAGGAGGAAGCTCCAAAACCTGATCCTGTCCTTGCTGAAGAACCCTTCTTGAAGGCACTACAGGCCTTAAGTGGCAAAGCTTTGGAAGGAGTGCCACTATTTAGTGGACAAATGGATCCTGATTCAGTCATGGACTGGATTGAAAGCATAGAGAATCGCTTTGAATGTGATGGTATAATAGAGGCCCAAAAAGTTAAGGTGGCCAAGTCAAGGTTGAGAGGTTCAGCTCTCACATGGTGGAAGTTTGTGCAAGGTGAAAGAGAGAAAGAAGGAAAGGGTCCTATAGTTACATGGAGAGGCATGGTAACCAAGATCAAGCATACCTACTTACTTGATGACTATGAAGTCCAGTTGCATAGGAGGAGACATAATCTTAGACAAAAAGATATGGATGTCCAAACATACACCGAGGAGTTCCAAAAGTTGTGCCTCAGATCAAAGGTGGTTGAAGATGAAAGCATCAAGCTAGCAAGGTATTTGAATGGGCTTAAGTGGTCTATTCAAGAAGACATGAAACCTATTCAACTTCAAAACCATTCTCAATGTTATCCAAATGGCATTAAAATAGAGGAGAAAGGCAAAAAAAGAAACAAGAAAACAAAATTAGGGGTAAAAAGGGAAAAGATGAAGTAAGAGGACAAAGGTGAAGCTATGGTGGAGGTTGAGGAACCAAAGGGCCCAGGAGAAATCAGGTGCCTCGATCAGCAGAAGGGAAAAGTAGAGGTGGTAGAGGAAGAGGCTTTGTAGAGAAGTGGTGTGGTACAAAGGAAGAGGTGGTGCACCAGCATGAAGTGTGCTTTGCAGTCAAATGGGACACGACCTGGATGTCGGAGAAGGTATGCTTCATGGAGGTGGCCGAGAACAATCTGGTTCATGATGGGACAAGCTGTGAGGAGAAACATTCTAAAAGGTGCCATTGAATTCTAAGGAAGGTGAGAACCTCGTGGGGAGAACTTTGATCGAATCCGGTTAAAAGAAGAACCAAGCCAAAGGAGGTCCTATTTAGGATAAAATGTAAAATGATAGGGGAAAGTATGCCAAGTCATCATTGGCTTAGAAGATCTACTGACAATATTATGTCAGAGGAGATAGTCAACAAGCTGAAGTTGACAAGGATACCCCACACCAATCCTTACAAGGTCACATGGCTCAATAAAGGCCAACATGTCTTGGTAAATGAACAAGCATGGGTGGAGTTCTCAATTGGAAGGTACAAAGACAAAGTCTTGTGTGATTTGTTACCTATGGATGCATGTCACTTGCTCCTAGGTAGACCATGGCAGTTTGATCGCCAAGCTATGCATGATGGAGCAAAGAACTCTTACACTTTCAAGAAGGACAAGGTAACATTTAGAATTCAGTCATTGTTAGAAGATGCAGAGGTGCGGATAGTAGGTCCTAAATTGCTCATGGTTGGTGAAAAAGAATTATTAGAAGCCTTGGAAGAAGGAGAAGGAGTTGGCTATGCAGTAATGATAAGGCAAAGAGAGGTAAGTAAGGAGAAAGCAGCTGAGAAGCCAGAGTTACCTAAAGAAATACAGAAAATGTTGTAGACCTATGAAGGCATTGTAAGTAGTGGACAACCAGCAGCATTACCCCCTAAGAGAGCCATAAGTCATAGGATATACTTGATACCAGGGGCTACCCTACCAAATAAAGTAGCCTACAAGATGACTCAACAAAATGAGGAAATAGCTAGGCAAATACAAGAACTCCTAAACCAAGGTCTCATTAGGAAGAGTATCAGTCCATGTGCAGTACCCACTGTCTTAGCACCTAAAAAGGGAGGAGAATGGAGGCTTTGTACTAATTCAAGGGCCATAAATAAGATAACCATTAGGTATAGGTTCCCTATCCCTAGGATTGAAGACCTCATGGATTGTCTAGGTGAAGCTAGGTATTATACCAAGATAGACTTAAAGAGTGGTTATCACCAAATTAGAATACATGAGGGAGATGAGTGGAAAACAACTTTCAAAACCAATGAGGGTTTATATGAGTGGCTGGTTATGCCATTTGGGTTGTCTAATGCCCCCTCCACATTCATGAGACTCATGAATGAAACCCTCAAAGACTACATTGGAAAATTTGTAGTGGTGTATCTTGATGATATACTTATTTATAGCAAGAGAAGAGAAGAGCATCTCCAACACATAGAGTTGGTTTGTAAGAAGCTGCAGGAGGAGAAATTGATGATCAATTTAGAAAAGTGTGAATTCATCAAGACAGAGATGGTGTACCTTGGATTTATACTATCACATGGCAACTTGAAAATGGACAGTAGCAAAGTGGAAGCCATCCTCCATTGGCCTACTCCAAAGACAACAATAGAGGTAAGAAGTTTTCATGGCCTTGCTCAATACTATAGGAAGTTCATAAGACAATTTAGTGCTATTTGTGCTCCTATGTTGGATACCATTAAAGGAGGGATGAAGACTAAGTTTGTATGGAATGAGAAAGCTAACAAAAGTTTTGAGTTGTTGAAAGAAAAGATAGCTACCCAACCTGTTTTGGTGTTACCAAGCTTTGAGAAGCTATTCACCATTGAGTGTGATGCAAGCAATGTGGCTATTGGAGCTGTACTCAGTCAAGAGGGAAAACCGGTGGCTTTTCATTCTAAAAAATTAAGTGAAGCCAAGAAGAAGTATTCTTCTTATGACCTTGAGATGTATGCATTGGTCCAGGTTCTAAGGAAATGGAGGCACTACTTGCTTCCCAAGGAATTAATAGTGTATTCAGACAACCAAGCACTTAGTTTTCTGAATTCACAAGAGAAATTGAGTCACAGACACATGAAGTGGGTTGAATACCTGCAAGCTTACACTTTCAATATCAAGCACAAGAAAGGAGTACTCAACAAGGTGGCAGATGCCTTGAGTAGAAGAGTTCTCACAATTCAAGAGATTCAGTTGAAGAGCATGGGAATAGATCATTTCAAGGATCTATATGTAGATGATGAAGATTTTGCAGACATTTATAAGGTATGTGTTGAATACAAGAATCACTTTCATAGTAAATATGTTGAATATACTTTGCAAAGTGATCTTTTGTTTAAAGGGAATCAGTTATGTGTCCCTAGAGGCTCTATTAGAGAGAATTTGATACAAGAAAAGCATAATGGTGCATTGAGTGGTCACTTTGGGATCACAAAGACTCAAGAACTTGTTCAACGGTTCTATTAGTGGCCAAGGATGAATCTAGATGTTAGGAGGTATGTGGAAAGTTGTATAGTATGTCAAAAGGCCAAGGGTACTTCTTCAAATGCAGGCCTATATCAGCCACTGCCTATTCCTAACAGGCCATGGGAATGCTTGAGTATGGATTTTGTAGTTGGGTTACCCAAGACAAGACAAGGCATGGATAGTGTTTATGTAGTTGTGGACAGATTCAGCAAGATGGCTCACTTTGTGCCATGTAAAACAACAAATGATGCCAGTCAAATAGCCTCTCTCTTCTTCAAAGAGATAGTAAGGATACATGGGTTACCTATAAGCATTGTGTCAGACAGAGACACCAAGTTCATGAGCCATTTTTGGAAGACTCTTTGGTAGAGATTGGGAACTAATCTATCCTTTGGATCTGCATACCATCCCCAAACTGATGGTCAGACTGAAGTTGTTAATAGAAGTCTTGGAAATCTATTAAGGTGCTTGACCAAGGAGTATGGTCAACAATGGGATCAGTTGATTGGACAAGCTGAATATGCTTATAATGACACTATGAACAGGTCAACAAGGAAGAGTCCGTTTGAAATTGTCTATGGACTACATCCTAGAGGAGTCTATGAGATAAGAGACTTAAATGATGGAGTCAAGGGAAGTGGATATGCTGATGATTTTGCTTATGCAATGCAGGAGATTCATGATACAGTCAGGAAGACATTGGTAGAAAACAACATGAAGCATAAGACCAAGGTGGATGAGCATAGAAGAGAAGTTCAGTTTAATGTGGGAGACTTGGTGATGGTGCATCTAAACAAGTCCGGGTTACAAAAAGGAGTTCCTCACAAGTTGTAAATGAAGAGGATAGGTCCCTGTCCTATCTTAGCAAAGTATGGAAACAATATTTTTAGAGTGGAGCTACCGGAAGATAGTGGATTGTCCCCTGTTTTCAATATTGCAGACCTAGTTCATTATAAAGGACCACCACTAGACATGGATCAGAACCTCAATGAAGTCATCCAAGATGTGGAAGAGCTTAAACTACCTTCTGCTATAGTCAAACAAGCTGACAGTATACTGGATACCAGGGTCTACAAGAAGACTAGAACCACGAAATACAAGGAACATCTGATTAAAAGGCATGGTCAATCTGATGTTGATGTAGTGTGGATCAAAGAATCAGAGTTCAAGAAGTTGGACATTGATCTCAACTTACTCAATCCAAGGATGGATTGAACTCTTTTGTTTTGGGGAGGATGGCTCAGGAGCACCTAGGCTAACCTCCATAGACTAGGAAATTTTGGCTTGTATCTGACATTAGCCAAGTTAGAGTAGTGTGTATTTGTTTTGGACCTTTGAAGGTCTTGCTTGTGTGTGGACTAGGTGAGTTAGTCATTAGGACTAAGGTCACCATTGTTTAGTCATTGTTATTAACTTTTGCTTTACTTAGCCTTAGTAGTCTAGAGTGGGAATTGAGTCTTAAATGTGTTCTAAACACATCTATGTTGTTAGAAAGATGCCTTGAGGTAGTTAAGGGAGTTGGATGCTCAGAATACAAGAGTTAGAGGTCCTAAGAATTAGGATGATGGCATAAGGACAAGTTGCCAAAGGTTGTTGCAGAGTTGTCATGGCAACATTTACCATTATGGCAAAATGTTGCATGCAACTCGGTTATCTTGGATCCCCTAAAAAGATGGGAGTGTGGGATCGACCAACATCCCTACAAAAATGGTAAATGGAATCTAAGTGAAGGTGGCTCGAATCTCAATAAGTAAGATTTGTAACCAAGTTTTTGGGGTTGATTAGAATAGAAGGAATTCTGGAATTTCTGTGTTTTTCTTGAATATCTTGAGTAACAGTGATATTAGATGAGTTGTATGTATTGATTTAATGTTGGATTTGTGATCATAGAGTAGATTTAAGTGTTTTCCCTTTTGTAAGCAGGTTGATTTGAATTAGTTTAGTGTTTTGAATTCACAAGTTAAGGTCTAGAGGGTTTGTTGATTCGTTTGATCAATCAGCCTTTTTGATGGCCACCCCAAGAAAACTAGCCACGTAAATTTCTTTGAGAATAATTGATTTTTAGGTATATTTAAGCGTACTTGTACTTTACTTAATAGTAGGAATCATGTTAAGGATATTGAAATCAAACCCTAGGCGAGTTCCTAATACCCGGTTAGAGGTTTGGCAATAAAGAGTTGAAGAGATTAGGCAAGGGAAAGAGGTACCATACAGAATAGGTACAGTTCCAGGTAGGGTACAGTCACATCACAACATGCTAAGGGGATTGAAGGTTTTTCAATCCATTTTTTAAGAGATTTGTCAATCCATTTGTTGAGATAAGAAACAAGAAATCAGTAGGTTCCTAGGAATTAGGCCTATTAGCCCAATTTGACCTAGATAATAGGAAACTAGTGTACGGAGGAGTCAGGGGTCTGAAACCCTGTGAAACTTTTAAAGGCTCAAAAAGGGTATCTGAAAGTGAAGTTTTTTTTCTAGGTTGTTTGGAAAGTTTGAGCAAGAAAAGCAAAAAGGACACTGTCAAGGGCTACAAGGAATTAGGCCTTCTCAAGGCAAATTCTTGAAATCGGTAAGAGTAAAGATTGAAGACCATCCAATATGGATCTAATTGGATGTGAAAGGCATGTTTCCAGTATCTCTGACACCCCTACAAGTAGTTCAAGGTGTTGTGTGATGTTGGCACTTAGAGTCTTCTAAGTGTAGGAGAAAGTTGCTAATTCAAATTGGTGTTAGTCTTCCAAGGTGAAGCACAAAGTTGAGAAACTCTTGGAGAGGAGTTGAAACAGAGCTTAGTTAATGACCTAAGCCTAACCAAAACCTAGAAGCTATCAGGTTCCTAGATGAAGACAGGGAAAAGTCTTCCTAGCTAGTTGTGCAAGCAAACCAAGGAACACTTACACCAACAATTTTTAAAAGAAAAACTCAAATATGAATTATGGAGCAAAAGGTATGGCACTATGAAATTCTTACAAATAGCCTTAACAAGATTTATAATTCTTGGTAAACCTAACATGCCCTGAACAACACTAATCCTTACCAAGTTATCAAAATTTGTGTGACACATTATATTATGCCATAACCAACTTTCATTTATCTAAGTCATAAAGCATTGTCCATCAACACTTTCATTTATCTTAAGTTGATAAATATTCCCTTCATATTTCTTTCCTGTAGCAATCAATGTTTTGGATCCTTTTTGGATCTCACATTTCTCATCCTTAAACACAAGATCATATCCTTTTTTGCACATCTGACCAACGCTCAATAGGTTATGCCCTAAACCCTTAACATAGAAAACATCATTTGTATGATACATGCAATCAAAAATTACTAAACCTATCCCAAAAATTTTAGCACTAGTATCATCTCCAAACATAACCAATCCCCCATCATATTTATTGAGTTTAACAAACTTAATCTTATCACCACTCATGTGATGTGAGCAACTACTATCAACTACCCAAAAATTATTTTCTTGTTTAGCATGTATGGTAGAGATAATTGTACGTTCAATTTTCTCCTCCTTCTTCAAAGGGCTTTCCTTTACCTATTTTTTCTAATTAATAGAAGTAGGTTCATCCTCAATCTCCAAGAAAAAACATTCATTGTCATTTGGATCTTCCTATTTTGAATCTTCATCTGAAATAATAGCATTATCATTCACATAGTAAGCTTTGTTGTTCTTCTTTCCTTTCTTTCCTTTCTCATATCTTTTTTTCTTCCTTTTATCTTTTTTTGGACACTTTGCATCATAATGACCTATTTCTCCACAACTAAATAATTTAAATGGAAACTTACCTTCATACTTACTTGAGCCTTTCCTTATTCTTCTTACAAAGTTAGCTTCTATCTCATCAAAATTTTCTTTATCTAGATCATCATCTTTTGTAGCTTTAAAGGCAGTCTCTAATTTTTCTTTGTTTCTTAAACTCAGGTTCCTCATCTCATAAGATGTCAAAAATCCTAATAGAAGATCCTTAGTACAAGTCTTATAGTCTATATTATTATAAGATGTAAAAAATCCTAATAGTATATCCTTAGTTTCATCTATAGTAGCGCCAAGTGATTGTATTCCAGCCACTACCTCATCAAATATCTATATATAAGATTTAAAATTTTTATCTTTGGACATAAGTATAAGATCAAACTATGTTTCTCAATTCTATAATTTTTCCTCTTTAACATTTTCATCACCATCACATGATCTTTATAAAGCTTCCCAGAATTCCTTAGTTGTCTTCAAATTCTAAACCTTAATCAACTCAAAATGTATGAGACTATTCTTCAAGATGAACTTTTCCTTATTGTTCACTTCATGTGCTTTGATCTCTTTAGGTGTACTCGTACTATTAGCAGGAGGAGTATAGGGATTATCATAAGCTTTCTCTACATATATCTATAATACTCCATATATTCTTCCATCAATAATTTCTAGATACCATAATTAGCTCCATCAAACCTCAAAAAATTAAAGACCATTTTGCTAGCCATCATAGACCTTCCTAAAGTGGTTAATATCTTCACCAAGGAACCAAGCTTTGATACCAATTATTTAATAATACAACTAAGAGGGGGGGTCAATTAGTTGTCAAAAATGTTAACCCTCAATTCAATTACCAGAACTAATACTTAAAACTATGTAAATGATTAATCATCAAATGCCAATGTAGAAACTCAAATCCAATACATAAACATAATAACACTAGATTAACATCGAAAACTCAATGAGGGAAAAACCAAGGTGAGTATTAACTCAAACTATAGAGAATATCAAAACTGATTACAAAAGGCTCGCTGCCTAAAAAAATTCTCACTACCTGAGATAAGGACTCACTATTAAAAACAATGACTCACTATCCATCAAGCCTACAACCTAGAGGGCTCACTACCATAGAGATACAAAGAAGACAAAGAAGAATTTTTATAGAGAAACTACAATACCAATGCAACAAAGGATTCCACCACAGTTACTTGATCAACTTGCATGAATGATAGAGTTCACCTTCTACTCACTGCATCTAAAAACTCAACATTAAGCTTCACATTGATCAACCAAACACAACTCATACACACTTTTTGAATATCACAAATGTCACATCTACTCTTTCACTTATCTTCCATGTTTTTCTCTTGTATATTTTTTATTATTAGCTCATCCTATATTTATACTATCTCCAACCTTGAAAAAGATACAAAGTCCACCATCCAACTTCAAATGCAAATTAGGTCATTGCCAAAACATCCTAGGGTTGAATTAGAAAGAGAGTGACCCAACCACATGCTTCAACGAGACCCAAAGTAGATCCAACATGATTCATTAACTTTGAAGATAATGCTTAACATGAGGTCAAACAAACCAATGTAAAAAACATAGAACAATTAAGTTTGAAACTTATAGAAACTAAAAATACCTTCAATGCAATCAAAACATCTTAACTTTAGAACCCCAAGTCAAAAGACTTTGTCAAAGAGAAATCCTGACCAACAACTTTTCTCTTGGACCTCAACCAGAATACAAAAAATATAGTTCACAACAGGTGAACACAACTCAAACTTCACAACAAACAAATAGCCAAAAATATGGATATAGCAACCTTGAACAACCGTGAACAACATATCTGAACCATAAGAACATACAAGAAAATACCAAATCATCATCCAAAGAAACAGCTAAATACCTATAAATTTTATTTAATAGAATTTTCTCAATATCCTCAACATATACAACCAACAATTAGTAGATAACTAGTTGACCAGTTGACATCAATGAAAACACCTTCATTCCTTTCTCCATTCTTGCAACATATACCATGATCATCTTATCTCCTATTATATGATATTTAGAATGATTCTTCTAAATATACTATATCAGATTCTTTATGACAATATTGCCATAGTCAAATTTTTTGTCTTCACCACTTTTTTGGATTGGATCTTCATCATCTACTACTTTTGTAATACTATTATAATATATTGTATCATGAACTCTAATTTTGGTACTTTCCACAATCCTCTTTAGCATTTTTTTGTAACATTTATATACTATGCTTGTCATAGAGTAACAAATAAAAATACCTTGATCAAATCTACAATCAAACTTACCCAATTGTTCTTCATATCTTTTGATATAGCATTTTATTCAAAATATCCTAATATTCTTGATGGAAGTCGATCTTCCTCTCCACAACTCATACGGTGTTTTAGTAGGCGTTGATGAGATTTGAGCTTCATTTGGTATATATAGTAGTCTTGACTGCTTCTCTCCAATATATATATGGTAAGATTTTGTGACCTAACATTTGTTTTGGCCATCTCTTATACAACCTATTTCTTTGTCTCAATAATTCCATTCTACTGCAGATTCATAGGAGAAGAAAATTTTGTTCATAATCCATATTCCTATTATAATTTACCATACTGACCAAAAGTGAATTATCCACCTCTATAGATCTCAAAAACTTGATTCTTCTTCCAATTTCATTATCAACTAGTCCTCCACCTCTACTAATGTAATCCAAGTCATTGTAGTCTAATCATCAATGAGCATCATAAAATACCTATCACCTTGTAGAATCTATCCTAATTGGTTTGTAAAAATCCATATGGATAAAATCCAATGGCTTTATTGTAGAATATTCCTTTGTAATAAATTTGGTCTTTAGCTATTTTCTTTCTTGAAATTAATTTTTATTATGGTAAACCTAGGTTTTCATGGGGCCTTGAAACCCAATACTAATAGGTTTTACAAGGACTTGAATCCTAAACAAAGAGAAAGTTGAATAAAATAAATGTAGATTATCAGTAGCCTAAGAAAAGGCATCCGTAAGGAGAAGATAAAACCAAACAAGATGCACAAAATAGGTTTCAAAGGGACATTAAACCCTTTTACAATAAGGTTCTGAGCAATACCTTGAACCCTTGGGTTAGTGCAAGATCATAGGGAGCCAAACTATGCCCCTAAGTGGCGATAAAAATTCTGAAGGAGAGTTATGCAACTTGACATAAAAAATTGAATAGGCTATTAACATAATTTGAAAATTCTGCAAAAACAAAATTTGTAGCCAATTGAACTTTAGTCAATCTTTATAACAAAATAGATCTATTTGGTGAAAAAATGAAATTTCAATGTAGTAGTACTAAATTTTAAGGAAAAAAGTAATGGAGGTATTTTCCAACAACCCTAATGGGGAAAAAATAAATATTTTATTCTAAATATTTCAACAAAAGTAGAGGACACCTTATTCAATGTGACACATTTTTTTGTAATTTATTTGCAAGTAAATAATTAGTTATTAATTTTCTAGAAGGAATTTTTAAACTATAGTTTGTGAAGAATAGTGTCTGATGCATCTTTTGGACTCAAAAAAATGTTTAACTGTTTTAAAATTATAGATGTTTTTCAATTAGCATATCAATAAGGACTTTAGTTAGAATGTATATTAAAAATCAATAATAATTATCTATTTAATTCAAAATAATGCATATCTTGTATGTTTGGAAAGCTAGGAAATTTCTCTATAAACCCTTTTTATTTAATCAAATTTGGATAATAAAAAAGTCATCAACCATTTTTATGTCATATTGCCACTATTTGGCCCTCATCATCCTACACTGACCACCTTAAATGAACTTAAGCATAGCCTAAATCAACTAGGAATAAACAAATCAACCACTCAGAAAAACCAAATCTAGGCCCAAGAAAATAGTGAACATAATGGTGTAAAAGAACCAAGAATACCTTATTTCTCACCAAAACTATTAACTCTAAACAACCCACCTCAATAGGGGTTTTTTGGGAACATAACAAAAAAATACAATACATTAGACTCCCTACAACACCATCCTACCTAGTATACCAACCCAATCTCCACCTCTAGAGGACAGGGCTCCCCTCTATAGGAGAGGATGAAATGAAACCCCTTGCTACCAAAACTAGATCTCTCCTACTTTCCCTAGCTCCACGTCAATAGAAATGGTTCCACCTCAAAAGGAACAATCTCCCCCTCTATAAGAGATACTAGTTGAAGATCTCGATAGGAAGTGACTTTAGCAGGAAGGGCTCACACAACAACCTTGGAATCACAAGATTTAGGTAGTAGTAGGAAGCAACAAAAAATTCCCTAAATAATATGTATAATTGGGTCCAAAAAGAAAAAAATAAGTATAACCCAACCAACAAAAAACAATCATGAGCCTCAAGAGATTCAATTAATCTAACAAGGGTAAACATCACCCCAAAGAGGAACACTAGCTCCTTCAACCAATAAAACAAATTAACCCCCCTTAACCATAAAAACATTAAAGACCAAAGGAGGGTTGAAACAATAATCCTATAAAACTAGGTCAACAAAGTGATAAACACAAATCAAAAGCTCCACAAAGCACCAACAAGGGACCCAAAGAACACCAAGAAGAGCTCTTCTAAAAATAAAAACCTATAAACACACAGAAAGAAGCTACAAAAGAGGCCAATAAAGCCTCAACCCACCCCAAACTATGAGAGGAACCTCTCAGAGACCACAAAAGGACTCATAGGAAAACCACCCAAAAAAGAAAAAATTCAAGGATGTCTAAAGGAAGTAGCACCAACCACCAAGAAGGTACAAACTACTACAACATACATGAGCAATGGATACCAATGTATAAAAGAGCCTTTGAGAAAAGTAGACAAAACATAGAGTAGTAGTAGCCTCAACCCTATCATGACTTGAAGAAGAAAAAATGACACATCCCAAGTGGATGACAACAACCTCTCCATAGCACCTCTATCTGACTAGATAATGACAACAACTAGCACCAATCCACTACAACCCAACAACTCAGCATCAATAATCTATCTAGCCAAAATTTTCCACCCACAAGTGATCCATTGTCCTCCTTTGAATTATCTTCTTCTCCACCTACGTAATCTCCAAAATTCAAATTTCCCCTCTGCATCTCTTCCCTCTCCTCCTCTCCATTGTTAACTAGTAGAGTGAGGTTTCTTGATCTTTGGCATGTTTGACCATTCCCTTTGATTTGATCTTCAAAATGACAACAAAATTGATGTGTCCCAAGATTTTGTGTTAGATCTGACTCTCTTCTCTCTATATAGAAAAATAATTTCATCCATTCAGCTCATTAAGATGATATATGTAACCGTTAGCCCTGCTTCCATCATAATCAACTCCCCGATACTATATTTCTTAATTTCACAACCTTTAGCACTTATAGAGAGATTGTAACCTTTATCACACATTTGAGTTACACTTAAGAGATTATGCTTTAGTCCTTCAACATATAGAATATTAGGATTTTTTTTCCTACCACCATGAAGACATAGAGTACCCTTACTAGCAATCTTGGAAATAGAATTGTTTATGAGATTTAAATATCCTTCATTAAATTTATTGAAATGCATGAACTTACTTTTGTCACTGGTCATGTGACTTGAGCATCTACTATTGATGATGCATAGATTATTCTCCTTTTGGGCATGTAGTGTTGTCTGAACTACCATGGATTTCTCTAAATTTTTCTCTTCCTATTTATTCTTCAAGATTCTATTTGATTCAAAAATCTAACATTTTGATCCATTTCTTCTTCTTTTTAGTAGAGGAGAACTCACAAAATTACATCTATAATTTCTAGAAATGTGTCCAAAATTGTTAAATTTATGAAAATAATATTGAAATTTTTTAAAAGGTTCAAATGTATTACTACTAACAAAGTTATTTCTTCTTAAGATAACCCTTTTACAACCCAGAACCTTACGACCAAAATGATTATAGTAAAAACAATAACCATTAGAGAAATTATTGAACCTTGTATTGTATTATTGTCTCCTTGAGGTTAGTCTTCTAAATGTTCTATTATTCCTCTCTACTTGAATGAAACAATCATTCTACATTCTATCATCATTAATTTAAGTATTGTATTTAGACTTTGTACTTCAAAAACTAGTTCCTTCTAGATTCTCCTTAGTAGGTGTGGAGCTAATTTTTCCTTCAAACATTTTTGTTTTTGGTCCTTAGTTCCTTTTTAGTTTGGGATGGATCCATGCCTAAAGGGTAAAGAGTACTCTTTCATAAAGGAAAAAACTACACCACATGGTGGTTGTCTGGCTTTTTATATATCATTTTCCTTTTGGGACCAAATTAGTAGATGTTCCTATTAAGTGGGGATTTCTTCAAATTCGTTCTCATAAAATTTTAAATCACCTGCCCACTTGTGTATACTCATACTCAACATCATTATTTGAGCATGGGAACTAGAAACATAAAGCTTTGAGGGACTTTTATCTTGTTGTGGATACTAATAGGATACCTACTCCAGAACTAACCTTTCATTTGGCATCATCAAAATATAACGTCCATAGATTGTTTTCGCTTGGACCACTAGGATCTTCCTATTCTTTTACAATTTTTTTGAAGACTTGGTCATCGTTGATGATCACATAAGTGCCTAATTTGGTAGAATGGAAGTTTCTGAATAGGTTAGAGTTAATAAACTAGTTGAGGAGGACCTCCTCTTTGGGGGTTAGATCACTTATGTCCTCCTCATCTTCTAACATTTATACACAATATGTCTCCCATTTTTAGGAGGTATGCACTAATTCAAATCTTAGGACCGCATTGTCCACTATATATTCTAGGTGCAAGGATTTGGAGAGGATCTTCATATTTTCCCCATACTTTGTCTACAATATTAGATGAGACAAATTGAGTGCTAAATATGCACAAAACTTTGATGTAAAGTCCCTTGAGAGGCATATCCCAAATACTAGGAGGATGTCTATCACAACTACTTGCGTGATTTTTTGGGTTGGACATGAGGAGAGGGTTAAAGATAGATCCCTTATGTGACCTATGATTGGAACCTTCTTACTTTCTAATTGCATAATCCCTTTCTCAAGAGTCTCATACTTGAGTCTTAGGGAATCATCCATTTGTTTAGTCATGATCATAGTGCTAGCTTTGGAATCATTCTTGTTATTATAGTGTAAAATCTTATCTCCCATAATAAGTGCTAAAAGGTAAGGTGTGGGATTTGGCGTGCTTAACTCTTTCACCTTTGTGTTGTTTAGAATGTTCACGTATGTTGTGGCTCTCAAAGATTGAGGTCTGATGCAAGATCTTATTCTTTAACTATTGATCAGGAAAATTGAGATGAGGGGGTGAATCAATTGTCATAGAAATTAAATCGTTAATTACAATTACAAAAACTAATTCTTAATACTACTTAAATGATAAACCATTAAATGGTAATTTAAAAATTCAATTCAAACACATTAACACAATAACACTAAATTTATGTGGAAAACCTAATAGGGGAAAAATCATAGTGAGGATTACCTCACACTATAGAGAATTAAAAACTGATTACAAAAAGGCTCACTACCTAAATAAGGACTAATTGTGTAGACTCACTATCAATATTAAGGACTCACTGTCCAATGGTTCTACAAACTTGGAGGGCTCACGACCATAGAGATATTGTTGGCTACTATCGATGTGTTGCTGATATGTGGTTGTCAATGATTTCAACACTACTAGAATTTGGTGTATTAGAGACTGTATATGTTGAGAATATTGAGAAAGTTATAAGAGAAAGTGTTCTAAGTTATCAATGGAGTTGTGCAGGTCATGAAGGTGTCTTATTCTCTACATTGAATATTATCTAGTGTGGATTAAAGGGTTTTTTGTTGAGTTTATCTAGATCATCTTCCATAAGTTTTAGAGGTTCGTGCACAGACTTGATTGGCTTATGATTTAATAGTGTTTCTATGGTCTCTCTCAGTGTTCCTGAGTGAAGATTGTGTGATTTTGATAATATCAGTTTCTATGGATGCTTCTCCATTGTTTCTTGATGTATTTGGATGTCTCTACATCATTCTATATCTTTGTGGTATGTCCACATTAATTGGTTGAAGATATTTTCTTGCACATGTTCAGTTTTTCATGTTCCTAGCCGACATGTTGGTGGTAGTGCATTGTGGATCTTTGAACTTAAATTAATTAAAGTATTTCTATGTTGGAGATGTCAATTTAGGTGCCCACTATGTTGTTTCTAACCTTTTTGGATTCACATTAGAAATTTATTTGTAAATTTGGGCTGAAATTATAAATATGTTCCATTTTTTTGGCCGACTAAGTTGTGATGATATCTCATGTAGTAGATATATATGTGTGATAGTTTCATTAGTACTTCATGTGTATGTTATTCTCCTATGTGTGTATGTGTGAATATCATATAGATCAAGAGCGTAAAGAAGATTGAGCAAATTTTGAAGAATATTTTTTTAGCTTAATTAGAACTATAATCAGGCTTGTGTAGAAGCAATTTTCTCAGTTCATACCCTCTAGATTTTAATCCTATTCTATATTGTTGGAAAGTGAGCTCTAGGGCCATGTGCCTAAATGCATGTGAATTCCCCTTATTATTTTCATTATACTTTTAACATGGTACAATCTTGTTGACTAACATCCACCATGATTTTCCCCTAATAGGATTTCCACGAAAGAAAATCTTGGTGTTCTCTATCTCTCTAATGTGTTAGTTTCTACTTGTTAATTCCTTTTCATCAAATCTAAGATTAATGTAAGTAAAGTGATAAAATTTTAAGTTTTTGTGACAATTGATTCACCCCCTCTCTCAGTTGTTTGTCCTCATTTTTCTAACAATTGGTATCAGAGCACGTTCCTATAAAGAAGTTTAAAATCTTGAGGCAATCTGAGATGACAACTTTCAAGAAGGACCTGGTCCAAGATTCGATGGAAGTAACTACTTACTATGGAAAGTTAGGATGTAGTGTCATCTAAGATGGAGTGGTAATGCCTACTAGAAGATTACAAAAGATCCATATGTTATTCCTTAGAATGGTCCCTCCACTGCCGATGAGATCAAAGATGTTGAAAGTAATATCAGGGATATTGAAGGTTTGGTGAGTGCTTTGATAGGTTCAAAGATGGCTAATGTGATACGACTGCATAGAACTCATGAGATTTGGATGAAGCTGGAAAATTTGTATGAAGTATATGCATAGGTGAAGATGGCTAAGCTATATAGTTTGAAAGGAAAGTATGATAATTTGAAGATGGGTGAAGATGAAAAAATCACTTCTTTTATGAAAAGAGTAAATGAAATAGTGATGGGTATTAAATGTGTCAGTGGATTTGTGGATGAGGATGAAATTGTGGCTAAGGTACTCAGATCTCTTCCTCCCTCCTACAAAATGAAGGTCCATGTTATTGAAGAGTTTAGATTAGTAAACATGATGACAAGAGACACATTTATTGGAAAGCTTGTTGCCTTTGAAATAAGTGAATTTGGTGAATCTACATTCAAGCCTACTATATCTAGATGTAATAGGAAAAGATGTAGTCTAGGAGAGAGTTCTAGAAAGATATCCAAGTATGACAAAGAATTGAAACATCTTGAAGATAAAGAAAGAGAGGTAGAAGAACTAGAAGCACTAATTGCAAGGCAAGAAGGAGAAGGAAAAGGTAAGTATGAAGATGTATTACATATTAAATGTTTTTCTTGTAGTAAAATAGGTCATTTTGCATCAAGATGTCTTGAAAGAGTTCCTATATCTAAGCCCAAAAATTCTAGATTCCAAAAGAGATATTACTTTGTTGAAGAAGCAGTGACTGATGATAAGTTTGATAAAGATAATGTAAATGAAGATGAATGGGTTTTCATTGCTACCATTGAAGATAATCCTATGGCTACTGAAGCTACCAAAGATGAAAAAGCCCTTGTACGCTTAGTTGAAGAAAAATATGAATGGGTAATTGATAATGGATGATCACATCATATGACTAGTGATAAAAGAAAATCTGTAAGTTTAGAAAAATATGACGGTGGAGTTGTAATATTTGGAGACAATAATGCTAGTGTGATTTGTGGTAGAGGATCTATTTGTGTTGGTGGTGAGGATAAAACTGATGATGTTATTTATGTTGAAGCCTTGAAAAACAACTTGTTAAGTGTTGGACAAAAGGTGGACAAGGGCTATGACCTTCAGTTCAAAAATGGAAGATGCAAGATACATGAAAGTTCTGGGAATATGATTTCTATAGGTAGATAGACAAAAGGTAATATCTTTCACCTAAATACTGCTAAAGGAAGTTGTCTAATAGCTCAAGTAGATTAATGTTGGTTGTTGCATACAAGGCTGTGTCATGTAAATTTTGACAACATTATTAAGATAAGTTCCACTCAAGTAGTAAGAGATCTACTTAAGTTGGTGAAGCCTACTAATACAATCTGCAAGGAATGTTAGATGGGAAAACAAACTAGAGTCTCTTTCTGGAGGAAATGATTTCATTCAAATAATTTTTTGGAGCTACTAAATACTGACCTTTGTGGTCTCTCCAGAGTTAGAATAATTCACGGAGAAAGGTATTCTATGTTGATTATTGATGATTACTCTAGAATGATATGGGTTTCTTTCTTAAGAGAAAAAAGTGAAGCATTGGAAAAGTTCAAAAATTTCAAGGCTATGGCAGAGAATGAGAAAGGTCTGAAATTCAAGTTCTTGAGATTTGATAGAGATGGTGAGTTCATTTTCAAGGAGTTCAACTCTTATTGTGAAGAGCATAGAATTAAAAGATAGTTATCTGCTCCCTGAACCCCTCAACATAATGGAGTTGCAAAAAGGAACAACATAACAATTTTGGATGTTTCCAAAATAATGATGATAGAAATAAATGTGTCTTAGATGTATTGGAGTGAAGCAGTAAGCATTGTTGTGTATACTTTCAACTAAGTAAATGTTAATGGTAATTTTGGTAAGACCCCTTTTAGTTATGGCTTGGTTAGAAGCCTATTGTCAAATATTTCAAGATCTTTGGAAGCAAGTGTTATATCAAAAGAGATGATGATATGGAAAAGTTTGAGGCAATAAGAAATGAAGGGATCTTCCTAGGTTACTCCACTAAAAGAAAGGCCTATTGGTGCTACAACAAAAGGCTAAAAAAGATGGTTGAAATTGAAAATGTCAGAGTTGATGAGGACTCTATCAAATCATCTAGATATTGGGGTTATAATTTAGATAAAGACAATACAAGCCAAGGGAAGAATTCTCAGGCACAAAATATACTTCAGATCATTCCATATATTCCAATTAAGCAACCTCAATTTATTTTGTTAAATTAAGTCAGCCAGGAAGCACAGACAAGTGCAAGTATAGAAGAAAGGTTAGAAGAAACAAAAGTTCAAGAATGTCCCAAAACTCTAAGGTATGTAAAGCTAAATCATTCTACAAGTCAAATCATAAGTGATAAGAATAAAGGAGTGCAAAATAGAAGAAAGATTGTAGAAAAATATTGTCTAATTTCCAAGATTGAACCTAAAAATGTCACTAAAGAATGTCAAGATGAACACTGGTTAGAATCTATGAAGGAAGAGTTGACACAGATTGAAAAGAATGACACATGGACACTAGTTCCCAGGCTTAAAGAAAAAAATGTGATTGGCACTAAATGGGTGTTTAGGAACAAGCTGAATGAATAAGGTGAAGTGCTCAAGAATAAAGCAAGATTGGTATGTAAAGGGTATTCTCAAATGGAAGGTGTTGATTTTGAAGAAACATTTTCTCCTATTGCTAGAGTTGAAGCTGTGAGATTATTTCTTGCTTATGCTAAATATAAGAACTATAAAGTCTATCCAATGGATGTGAAGTCATAATTTTTGAATGGAGAACTAGAAGAAGAAGTATACATTGAAAAAATGGATGAATTTCAACTAATTGACAAAAAATATATGGTATGTAGATTAAATAAAGCTTTGTACGGACTTAAGCAAGCCCCTAGAGCCTTGTATGCTAGATTGAACAAATATTTACTGAAGCTTTGATTCACTGAAGGTACTGCTAATAGCAACTTAGATTTCAAATTAGATCATGATAAGGATTTAATTATAGATTTTTTTTATTGATGACATCATTTTTGGAGGTGATGACAATTTGTGTATGAATTTTTCTAATGAGATGAAGTATGAATTTGAAATGAGTATGATTGGAGAGATGAAATTATTTTTAGGATTGCAAGTTACTCAGGTAGACAAGGGAATTTTCATATTCCAGTCCAAATATCTGAAAGAGCTACTAAACAAATTTGGGATGGAAGAATCTAAACCTATTGGTACTCCCATGGTGATCAGATGTAAGTTAGCACAAAATGATGATTCTCCTAAGGAAAATAAAACCAAATACAGGTCAATGATCGATGGATTACATTACTTGACCCATACTAGACTAGACATTATGAATTTTGTATGCATGGTTGCTAGATTTCAAGCTAATCCAAAAGAATCACATGTGACTACTATCAAGAGAATCTTCAAATATCCAAAAGGAACATTTGAATTTGGACTTTGGTATCCAAAGGATGATGATCTCACTTTGTGTGCATCTACTGATGCAGATTGGGCTAGAGATGTAGATGATAGGAAAAGTACTAGTGGTGGTGCTTTCTTCCTAGGGAAGAAGTTGTTGTCTTGGTTGAGTAAAAAGCATAATTTCATTTATCTATCTACTTCTGAAGCAAAATACATTGCTACTACAAATAATTGTACTCAAGTGATATGGATGAAACAAATGCTGAAAGATGTCAGGGTGGTATATGAAGATCCTATTGCCATATATTGTGACAATTCAAGCACAATAAATATTTGAAGGAATTTTGTGCTACATTATAAGACTAAGCATATATCAATCAAGTTTTATTTCTTAAGAGAGAAAGTGAATGAGAAAGAAGCCAAATTGGAATATGTACCTACCAAAGAACATATTGCAAATATATTTACTAAGCCATTTCCAAAGGATACTTTTGAATATCTTAGAGGAATGCTAGGGGTGATTACCCATCTGAATAAGAACTAAAAGATGCATTTACTTGCATCAATCCATGAGCTACATTGCTATATTTTGATCCAAATTGATGTTTTTGTCGCTGCTACTTAGGGGAAGTAGTCAGATGTGCAGATATGTGGTTCAAAGCATGTATTTGGGAAGGTCATGGTCAACTTTTCCATTGATGTTAAAGGTGGAGAAATGCAATGTGAAAAATATTTCCAAGGAGAAGAGTAGTTGACAATAACTCAATGTGTTAGATTGATGGTTTTTTTCACATTATGTCATTGTCATTGATGTCAACACTATTAGCATATGGTGTATCAAAGACTATATATGTTGAGGATATTAAGAAAATTGTAAGAGAAATTGTTCTAGGTTCTCAATGGAATGACGCAGATCATGAAGACATCTTATTATCTACATTGAAGATTAGTTGGTGTGGATTAAAGGGTTTTTCTTAGTGTATCTAGATCATCGAAAGGAAGTTTTAGAGGTCCGCACATAGACTTGATTGTGTTATGATCTGAAAATGTTTATGTGGTCTCTATCAGTGTTCTTGAATGAAGATTGTGTGATTCTACTAATATTAGTTGTTGTGGATGCTTCTCTATTTTTCCTTAATGTATTTGGATGTCTCTAGACCATTTTCTATCTTTTTGGTACATCCACATTAATTGGTGTGCTCATGGTTGAAAATATTTTCTTGTTCATTTTCAGTTTTTCATGTTCCTAGCTGACATGTTGGTGGTAGCGTGTCATGGATCTTTGAGGTGAAATTAACTAAAGTACTTTTGTGTTGGAGATTTCCATTTGGGTCTCCACTATGTTGTGGTTGACCTTGGTAGATTCACATTAGAAATTTATTTGTAAATTTGGGCTGACATTGCAAATATATTCTATTTTTCTGGTTGACTAAGTTGTGAAGAAATCTGATGTAGTGGATATATATGTACGATTGTTTCATCGCTACTTCATGTGCATGATGTGCTCTTGTGTGTTTATGTGTGAATATCATTCAAAGGAAGAGTGTAAAGAAGATTGAGTGAAGTGTGAAGAAGATTTCTTGAGCTTAATTGTAATTGTAATTAGGCTTGTCAAGAAGCTATTTGCTCAGTTCATACCCTCCAAATTTTAATCCTATTCTATATTGTTGGGAAGTGAACCCCTCTTGTATTTGCACAGTGAGCTCTATGCAATGTGCCTGAATGCATGTGCATTCGCCTTATTATTTTCATTAAACTTTTAACAGGGTATAATCTTGTGGACTAACATCCACCGTTGTTTTTCCCCTAATAGGGTTTCCATGAAAAAAAATCTTGGTGTTCTCTATCTCTTTGATGTATTAATTGATAGTTGTTAATTGCTTGTTCATCAGATCTGAGATTAACTTAAGTAAAGTTAGAAAATTTTAGGTTTTTATGATAATTGATTCACCCCCTATTAGTTTTTTGTCCTCATTTTGCCAATAGATACAAAGAAGACAAAGAATATTTCCACAAAGAGACAATTACAATGCAATAGAGGATTCAACCACAACCACTTATATACATGAATGATAGAGTTAACCTTCAGTTGACTATATCTGGAAACTTAGCATTAAGCTTCATACTGATCTTCCATAGTCGCATCACACACACATTTTGAGTTGAATCAATGTTGCATCAGACTACACTTTATCTATTCCCTTATTCCTTGCACTTGTACCAATCACTCTCTCTCCTTCACAAACTCATCTTAGATTTATACTATCTTCAACTTTGAAACATATGCAAAGTTGACCATCTAAATTCAAATTAAGTTGGTGCCAAAAAGGTGGGATTAGAATGAGGGTGACCCAAACAAATGCTTGATGTAGACCCAAAAATATCCAACATGATTCACCAACTTTGAAAGTAGTGTTCAAAACATGGTCGGCCAAAAAATTGTAAAACACATAGAACCTTTAAGCGCAAATCCTCCAAATACAAAATTTATCTTCAATAGAATTAGGGAAACTCATCTTTAGAGCTATAATTATGAACCAAGAACTTTTCTCTCAAAAATCAACTAAGAAATATAATAGCATCTTCTAGTAATTATGAACAACATATTTTATCCACACAACCTCAGGAGAAAATCCAGATCTAAACACAGAGCCAACAGAAAAGTATCTTCATTACAATTTTCTCAATATCCTTGACATATGTAGCAACAACAACTGCTAATAACCAGTTGACATCAAGACTAGTTGACATCAAGACAAGGTTGACATCAATGACAACACCTTTAGTCATGTATCAATGATAACACCTTCAATACTACATCATTGATCTTCCATTCTTGCATGGTCAATATCACCCTTTTCCATTGATGGAAACACATGATGTGAAAAACTATCAAAGACAACATACAAGCTCTAAGTGTAATTTTTTTCTCCCCCTTGGAAGATAATTTATTTGAGCTCCTTTTCTTTTTTCTTTTCATCCTTCTTCTTTCATTTTCACATTCTTGACATCAATGGAAAAGGCATAACAATAGTGTTCATTGATTTCTCCTTTGACATGATAAATAACACCTGAAACTATCTACTCCCCCTGAGAGGTAGTCACAAAAAAATTAGTATAGATGAAAGATATATCCATAGATCCACCAAAGTAATGCATCTCCATATGCATCTAGTTCAATAACATGGATGGGTAATAACTGCTAGCTTCTATTGGAGATAATCAAAAGTATCTTTTGGAAGAGCATGTTGCAAGAATGGAAGATTCTTTCATTTATGTAAATCTAAAGGTTTCTTAATTGATGTGAACTTGGTATTGATGTCAATTGGTCTTGATGTTAACCAGTTATAAACTATTTTTTTGTTGCATATATGTTGAGGATATTGAGAAAAATATGTTAAAGGTACTTCTGTGTTGGCTTTGGGTTTGGTCTAGATTTGATGCCAAGGTGGTGTGGATACGATATGTCTTGGTTGTGTTCTAGAAGAAACATTCCTAGTTTGGAATCATCTTATAGTTGAGTTGCCCTAATTTCTTTGAAGAAAACTCTGGCATTTGGAATATCTATGCTTAAATTTTTTGTGTTTTATAATGGTTTGGTAGAACATGTGTTGAACAATACTTTCAATGTTTTTGAAGCATGTTGGATATATTTGGGTCCACATCAAGTGTATTTTTGGGTCGCCCTCATTCTAATTCCAGCTTAAAATGTTTTGACACTTTCCTAATTTAAATTTGAATTTGGATGGTTGACTTTGGATGTTTCAAAGTTGAAGATGGTATAAGTCTAGGATTAGTTTGTGAAGGAAAGAGATTGTGGTACGAGTGTGAAGAAGGGAATAGAGAAAGTGTAGTTTGATGTGACATTGGTTCAAATCATAACGTGTGTGTGAGGTGAGTGTGGAAGATCAGCTCCAAGTGTAATGATAAGTTTCCAAATGTAGTGAGGAAAAGGTTAACTCTATCATTCATGTCAAAAAGTGGCTATGGTGGAACTATTTGTTGCATTGGGATTGTAGTATCTCCATGACAATCATATTTTTCTATTTTGTATCTCTATGGTAGTGAACCCTCTAGATTTGTAGACCCTAGGACAGTGAGTCCTTAATGTGCAGTGATCAACATGGTGTATGGTAGCTCCAAGCACTAATCATAGAAGACTTTCTCTCTCTTTAACAAGAACGCTAATTTCTAGGCTCACTGACTGATCATTAACTAAGCCTTGCTTCAACTCTATTTCAAGAGTCTCTCCTTGTGCTTAACCTTGAAGGACTTAACACCATTTGAATTTTGCAATCTTCTTCCAACACCTAGAAGGATCTAAGTGCCAACTTCATCATCTTGCTTGAACTACTTGCAGGGGTGTTAGAAACTCTGTTTCCTTGCATTTCACATCCAATGGAATACATCTTGGAGGGTCTTTAATCTTCAATCTACCCGATCTCAAGATTTTGCCTTGAAGAGGCCTATTTCCTTGTAGCCCTTACCAGTCACTTTTCTGCCTTTTTCCTTAAACTTGTCAAACAACCTACCAATTAAATGGCACTTCCTAACACCCTTTTCAGTCCTTTAAAACATTTAAAAGGTTTCAGACCCCTGTATCATCCGTACAGTGGATTCCTACTTTCAAGGGCAAATAGGCTAATTAGGCCTAATTCCTAGGGTTTAACACTTTCTCCTTCAAATCTATCTCAAATGGATTGATTGAGGTTTCAATCCTTCTATCATACTTAGCTATGACAAAATCTCACCTGGAACCGTACTATGGCCATACTGTACTCCTTCCCCTGCCTAAGTTCTTCAAATTCTCACTCTCAAACTCCTAACTGGACTGTCCTAGCTCGCCTAGGGTTTGAGTTTAAAAATCCTTGCTTGACTCTTTGGAACTCCTACTTCTAAATATGTACAAAAGACTGGCTCCCCTATCATTTCCATCCAATCTCTGGGAAACCCTGTGGTTAGATTTCATGGGGGAGCCATTTAAGGACTGACTGCTCAAAACTAGAATTACAATTCCCTTACACTCTAATCTATGGATTCAAAGCACTAAATCTACTCAAAGCAACTTGTTTATACAAAGAAAGATATTCAAAACTACTCTATGAACACCAATACAATGCTTAATCAGTAAATACAATGTCTTTAACACCACTGTTTCTCAAGTTACTCGAAAAACACAGAAATGCAAACTACTCTATTCCTTCAAACCAAAATTGCTTACACGCACCGACCGGCCTTCACGAGCCAGCACCTCTACTAGATTCCTTTTTCCACACTTCAAGGATAGTGATAATTCTCATGCTCCTAAATTTCAAGGAATCCAAGACAATTAAGTTGCATGCAACCAAACAATGTTGTCATGCAACTTTGCAATATTCTTGCAACTTTGCCATCATCCTACACTTTAGGACCTTAATCTCCTTGATTATGAGCCAACAACTCCCCTAATTTCCTCTTGGCATGCTTTAACAATGACTATGTGTTTAGAACACATTAAAGGCTCAACACTCACATTAACCTACTAAACTAATTAAAGCAAAAGATGCTTAATAAAGACTAAGCTTTGATGACCTTAGTCCTAGTGACTAATTCATTTATTCCACACACAAACAAGACCTTCTAAGGTCCAAATTAAACACACTATCATCCTAACTTGCTAAGGTCAGGTACAAGCCAAAATTGATGACAAACAACATGGAGGTTAGCCTAGGTGCTCCTACACCATCCTCCCCAAAACAAAAGATTTCAATCCACCCTTGGATTGAGCAAGTTGAGATCAATGCCCAACTTCTTGAATTCTGACTCCTTGATCCACACTGCATCAGCATCAGGTTGACCATGCCTTTTCCTCAGATGTTCTTTGTATTCTTTGGTCCTGGTCTTCTTGTAGACCCTGGTATCCAATATCTTGTCAACTTGTTTGACTGTAACAGTACGCAATTTAAGTTCTTCCACATCTTGGATGACTTCATGGAGGGTCTAATCCATATTTGGTGGTGGTCCTTTATAATGCACCAGATCTACAACATTGAAAATAGGGGATAGTCCACTGTCATCCGATAGCTGCACCTTGAAAGCATTGTTTCCATATTTCTCCAAGATAGGACAGGGACCTATCCTCTTCATTTGCAACTTATGAGGAACTCCTTTCTGTAGTCTAGACTTGTTCAAATGCACCATTACTAAGTCTCCAACATTGAATTGAACTTCTTTCCTATGCTCATCCACCTTAGTCTTATGCTTCATTGTATTTTCTGCCAATGTCTTTTTGACTGTATCATGAATCTTCTGCATTGCATAGGAAAAATCATCAGCATATCCACTTCCCTTGAATCCATCCTTCAACTCTCTTAGCTCATAGATTCCTCTAGGATGTAGTCCATAGACAATTTCAATGGGACTCTTCCCTGTTGATCTATTTACAGTGTCATTATAGGCATATTCAGCTTGCCCAATCAATTGATCCCATTGTTGACCATACTCCTTGGTCAAGCATCTTAAGAGATTTCCAAGTGTCCTATTTACAACTTCGGTCTGACCATCAGTTTGGGGATGGTATGTAGATCCAAAGGATAAATTAGTGCCCATTATTTTCCAAAGAGTCTTCCAAAAATGACTCATAAACTTAGTGTCTCTGTCTAATACAATGCTGATTGGTAATCCACGAATCCTTACTATCTCTTTGAAGAAAAGAGAGGCTATTTGACTGGCATCATTGGTTGTTTTGCATGGCACAAAGTGAGCCATTTTGCTGAATCTGTCTACAACCACATAAACACTGTCCATGCCTTGCCTTGTCTTGGGTAACCCAACTACAAAGTCCATACTCAAGCATTCCCATGGCCTAGTAGGGATAGGTAGTGGTTGGTATAGGCCTGCATTTGAAGAAGTACCCTTGGCCTTTTGACACACCATACAACTCTCCACATACCTCCTAACATCTAGGTTCATCCTTGGTCAATAGTAAAACCTTTGGACAAGTTCTTGAGTCTTGGTGATCCCAAAATGACCACTCAATGCACCATTATGCTTTTCTTGTATCAAGTTTTCCCTAATAGAACCTCTAGGAACACATAGTTGATTCCCTTTAAACAAAAGATCACTTTGCAAAGTATATTCAACATATTTACTATGAAAGTGATTCTTGTATTCAGCACATACCTTATAGATGTCTGCAAAATCTTCATCATCTGCATATAGATCCTTGAAATGATCTATCCCAATGCTTTTCAACTGAATTTCCTGAATTGTGAGGACTCTTCTACTCAAGGCATCTGCCACCTTATTGAGAGCTCCTTTCTTATGCTTGATATTGAAGGTGTAAGCTTGCAAGTATTCCACCCATTTCATATGTCTGTGACTCAACTTCTCTTATGAATTGGTGAGTTAGCGGTTGTCGGAATACGCTATGAATTCAGCAAGGAGCAAGTAGTGCCTCCATTTCATTTAAAACTGGACCAATGCATACATCTCAAGGTCATAAGAAGAATACTTCTTCTTGGCTTCCTTAGCAGTGGAAGCCAGATGCGCCCTCTTAGAGCGTCCAATAACCACATTGCTTGCATCACACACTCAATGAGTGGGCAGCTTGCAGCTTGGTAACACCAAGAATAGGTTGGGTAGCTATCTTTTCAGCAAACTCAAAAGGGTACGTTAGCTTTCTCATTCCATACAAACTTAGTCTTCATTCCTCCTTTAATGGTATCCAACATAGGAGCACAAACAGCACTAAATTGTCTTATGAACTTCCTATAGTATTGAGCAAGGCCATGAAAACTTCTTACCTTTGTTGCTGGCCGCTGGAGTAGGCCAATTAGGGATGGCTTCCACTTTGTTGCTGTCCATCTTCAAGTTGCCATGTGATAGCACAAATCCAAGGTACACCAGCTCTGTTTTGATGAATTCACACTTTTCCAAATTGATCTTCAACTTCTCCTCCTGCAACTTCTTGAAAACCAACTCTATCTGTTGAAGGTGCTCTTCTCTTGTTTTGCTATAGATTAGTATATCATCAAGATACACCACTACAAATTTGCCAATGTAGTCTTTGAGGATTTCATTCATGAGTCTCATGAATGTGGAGGGGGCATTAGACAATCCAAATGGCATAACTAGTCACTCATAGAGACCCTGATTGGTTTTGAAAGCTTTTTTCCACTCATCTCCCTCAGGTATCCTAATTTGGTGATAGCCACTCTTTAAGTATATCTTGGTAAAGTACCTAGCTTCTCCTAGACAATCCATGAGATCTTCAATCCTAGGGATAGGGAACCTATACCTAATGGTTATCTTATTTATGGCCCTGGAATCAGTGCAAAGCCTCCATTCTCCTCCCTTTTTAGGTGCTAAGACAGTGGGTACTACACATGGACTAATGCTCTTTCTAATGAGACCTTGGTTTAGGAGTTATTGAATCTGCCTAGCTATTTCCTCATTTTGTTGAGGAGTCATCTTATAGGCTGCTTTGTTTGGTAGGGTAGCCCCTAGTATGAAGTCTATCCTATTACTTATGGCTCTCTTAGGGGGTAATGTTGCTGGTTGACCACTACTTACAATGCCTTCATAGGTCTGCAACAATTTATGTATCTCCTTAGGTAGCTCTGGTTTTTCAGCTGCTTTCTCTTTGCTCACCTCTCTTGGCTTGATCATCACTACATAACCAACTCCTTCTCCTTCTTCCAAGGCTTCTAGGAACTCTTTTTCACTAACCATGAGCAGCTTAGGACCTGCTGTCTGCACCTCTGTATCTTCTAGCAAAGACTGAATTTTGAAGGTTACCTTATCTTTCTTGAAGGTATAGGAGTTCTTTGCTCCATCATGCACAACTTGGCGATCAAATTGCCATGGTCTACCTAGGAGCAAGTGACATGCATCCATAGGTAACACATCACACAAAACTTTGTCCTTGTACCTACCAATTGAGAACTCCACCCATGCTTGTTCATTCACCAAGACATGTTGACCTTTATTGAGCCATGTGACCTTGTAAGGATTGGTGTAGGGTATCCTTGTCAACTTCAGCTTGCTGACTGTCTCCTCTGACACAATATTTTCAGTAGATCCTGAGTCAATGATGACTCTACACACTTTCCCCATCATCTTACACTTTATCCTAAACAGGGACCTCCTTTGACTTGGTTCTTCTTTCACCGGCTCCTTGATCAAAGTTCTCCTCATCATGAGGTTCTCACCTTCCTTTGAATTCAATGGTACTTCAGGATGTTTATCTACTGCAGTTGTCTCATCATGAACCAGGTTAGTTCTCTTATCACCTCCATGAGAAGTACTACCTTTCTTTGGACATCTATAGGCCGGGTGTCCCAATTGATTGCAGTGGTAACATTTCATGTTGGTGAAGTAGTTACCTCTTCCTTGTCCACCACTTCTTCCTCTGGAGCTGGAGCCTCTTCCTCTACCACCTCTACTAGAGCTTCCTTCTTGCTATTCAGAGTATCTAACTTCTCCTTGGGCCCTTGGTTTTGAACTCCTTCCACCATAACCTCCTCTTTGTCCTCTGATGTCTTTCCCTTTACCTCTACTTTTGGGGTTTTTCTCTTGCTTCTTTTTGCCTTTCTCCTCTATCTTTAAGGCCATTTGATAGCATTGGCGGATGGTTTTGAAGTTCACTAGGCTCATGTCTTCTTGGATAAACCACTTAAGCCCATTCAAATACCTTGCTAGCTTGATGCTTTCATCTTCAACCACCTTTGATCTAAGGCACAATTTTTTAAATTCCTCTGTGTATGTTTGGACATCCATATCTTTTTGCCTAAGATTGTGTCTTCTCCTATGCAACTAAACTTCATAGTCATCAGGTAGATAGGTCTACCTTATTTTAGTTACCATTCCTCTCCATGTAACTATGGGACCCTTGCCTTCTTTCTCTCTTTCAGCTTGTACAAATTTCCACCATGTGAGAGTTTCTCCTCTCAACCTTGACTTGGCCACCTTTACTTTTTGGGCCTCTATTATACCATCACATTCAAAGTGATTTTCAATACTCTCAATCCAGTCCACAACTGAATCAGGGTCCATTTGTCCACTGAATAGTGGCACTCCTTCCAAAGCTTTGCCACTTAAGGCCTGCAGTGCCTTCAAGAAGGGTTCTTCAGCAAGAACAGGGTCAGGTTTTGGAGCTTCCTCCTCCAAGTCCTCTTCTTTTTCCTTTGCTTCCTGCTCTTCCTTCTGTTCTATCTTATCCTTCACTTTGTCTGCTGTTTCTTGGACTTCATCCAAGAGCTTCTCCATTCGAGACAACCTTTCTCTTAGCAGCCGGTTATCCTCCTCTTGCTCTTCTACCTTCTTAGCTAACTCAGCATTGGTCACCATGGTTCTTTCCTCTGGTGTGTTCTCTCCTACTGACTCAGTGGGTTGCAACATCAATCACAAGCCTTGATCAAACAAAGGCTCTGATACCAATATGGTGTAATATGCTCCAGGGTTTGCTTGCACCAACCTACTAGAAGACTTCTCTCTGTCTTCACTCAAGAACCTGATAGCTTCTAGGTTCTGATTTGACTTAGATCATCAACTAAGCCTAGTTTCAACTCTACTACGAGAGTCTCACTCCTTGTGCTTCACCTTGGAGGACTTAACACCATTTGAATTTGTAGACTATCTCCTACACTTAGAAGGATCTAAGTGCCAACTTCATTATCAAACTTGAACTGCTTGCAGGGGTGTTAGAGACACTGATTTCTTGCATTTCACATTCAATTGAATACATCTTGGGGGGTCTTCAGTCTTCACTCCTACCGATCTCAAGATTTTGCCTTGAAGAGGCCTAATTCTTGTAGCCCTTACCAGTCACCTTTTTGCTTTTCCTGTCCAAACTCTCCAAACAGCCTAGCAAATAAATTGCACTTTTGGACACCCTTTTTAGTCCTTTAAAACATTCACAAGGTTTCAGACCCTTGTCTCCTCCGTACAATAGATTCCTACAATCAAGGGTAAAAGGGCTATTAGGCCTAATTCTTAGGGTTTCTTGCTTTCTCTCATTCAAATCTTGTTGTCATGCAACTTTGCAACATTCTTGCAACTCTTTCCATCATCCTACATCTTAGGATCTCAATCTCCTTGATTCCGAGCCAACAACTCCCCTAACTACCTCTTGGCATCTTCTAACAACAAAGATGTGGTTATAACACATTTAAGGCTCAACCTTCCAACATAAGCTGTCTAAAGCTAAATAAAGCAACATTTAACAACAATGATTAACTAAGATGACTTTAGTCCTAGTGACTAACTCACCACACACAAACAAGACCTTCTAAGGTCCAAATTAAACACACTAATACCCTAACTTGGCTAAGGTCACGTACAAGCCAAAATTGATGACAAACAACATGGTGGTTAGCCTAGGTGCTCCTGCACCAATCATTGATACAAGTATTTCATGCGATGAAATCACGCCCTTGGATCTATAGCCCACCCTTTGATCATGTTCATTTCCCATGCATGAAGTTGCTAATTCACACCTTGCACCTCAAATCCCTATGGCAGAAGGGAGATGGCGAAGGAGCCAGTTGAGACCGCGTGCACTTGCATGAAAACAAATGATACAAAATACATTACACATAAGATCTTTTCAAATT
>VDFB02154618.1:0-12292 GCA_007258455.2 Sequoia sempervirens | reverse complement strand
CCCCACTTTAGTGAGAGGATGAACTTGCTTCAAACTCACACTAAAGTAGCCATGCATAACGAGAAGGATCCAAATGCACTTATGTTAGCAAGATGGAATGACAATGATCAAGAGGGATGATCAAGCCCCCAGGATGAAGATCCCATGGAAAATTAAACATAAGAACAAAGGAATTCTCATGTGAATTAGAAGAAGAAAAAGGAGAATTGGATCAAGCTTCAATCGCTTTGTCCAACTAGTTGTGGATTAGATCTAGGCTGTTTGTGAAAAAAAAAGACAATGCATACTCACTCTGGGGTGACATAACTCATGGTAGTCCGTCAGGTGAGAAGACCCAAAAAGGTGAAGTACATACGCTAGTTGGTATGCACTCACAAACACACAGGTGGCTATGGGGAAAGTTGTGCCATTGAATGGGCTTCCTGCTCAACCATATCAAAGTTATACCTCCTAATAACTTTGGCAAGGTACCACAAAGGAAAATGTTAGTTTGTGCTTCATGAGACAAGTAAATCTTCATATTCTTGGAACTCATGAACAAGGAGGAAGGTACCATAGGCATGCAAGTTACATTATGCAAGGTGGTAAAGATGTAAAATGCAAAATGCAAAAATGTAAAATGTAAAAGATGTTCAAAGGAGTCTTCTTAAGTTCATGCAAGGTTTTTCACTTAGGGGACATTGTGTCTAACGTCTCCAAGGGAGGACCAATCAAAGAATAAAATATTCACAACTTAGGGGATGCAGTGTGTCGCATCAGGCCACCATGAGGAATGCAATATGCTAAGATAGATTACACTTATGAAGGGAATCAAACCCAATGTCATCCACAAAGTGACACAAAGAGAGTGCAAACAAATGAAAATTGCAAAAAGAAACAAGACATGAGAGCCAACTTGGAAAGCCCCTATTCCAAGTCATATGTTTCCAAGTTAGGTTGCTTCATGTAAATGAAAAAGAGAACAAAAGAAAGGGAGTTTCCCCCCAGAAAGGAACACACCAAACACATAAGGGATCTATGGATTTGGGGTCAATATGTTCGTTTCTAAAATATTTTATTAAAGAGCTCGAAACTATCAACATTCCCCAAAGCACATAGAACTGGAAGAATGACATAAAGGGAGTGAAACAAATGAAAAATAAGAAGTCCAGTTTTAGCAGGGCAACATGGAAGAGAAATTTTGGTCTCAACGCTTTGCATCATCCCCAAAAGGAAAACACAATCAAAAAGAAAATGAAAAGATAAAATAAAATCTTTTGGGTCAACATGAAGGAGACATTTTGGTCTCAATGCCTTGTGTCATCCCCAAAAGGAAAACACTAGAAAAAGATAAAGTAAAAAGGAAAAGGGACCGATTGGGTCAACATGGAAGAGATATAGGGCATCTCAACTCTTTGCATCATCCCCAAAAGGAAAAAAACAAAAGGAAAAAAAAAAAAAAGGACCTTTTGGGTCAACATGGAAGAGACATAGGGTGTCTCAATGCTTTGCGTCTTCCCCAAAAGGAAAACACAAAAGAAAAAAGAAAAAGGACCTTTTGGGTCAACATGGAAGAGACATAGGGCATCTCAACACTTTGCATCATCCCCAAAGGGAAAAACACAAAAGAACAAGCGAAAAAGGCAATGGACAACATATAGAAGAATAGAGGTACAAATAGAGGAAGTGCACAAAGAGAGAGAGAGAACATCAAACACACATTACGGGGGAACACAATACACACATAAAATCAAATCAAAGAAAAATGAACATGTAAAATGAGCTAGTAATGAAAATGTAATTCAACCATTAACGAATTTATTGGCTTCTCAATCTCAAGTAGTATAAGTGGAAGGTAAGTATCACAGTTAAGAGACAAGAAAAAATGCATTTCTAGGATGAGGCTAACAACTTCTTACCCTCACTGAATGTGAGGTAAGAATGAGCCAAGATAGGTGATGGGAGGGATCATGCAATAATGATAATAGAGAATTCTTCAACTATGTCATGATAAAGGGATTTTGTTTTAATGAATGATGGGAAAGCAACTTTAGTATCAATGAAGTGATACTTGTTCAGTATGTCATTCAATGTTTGGCATTCTTTGGTTTGATGTCCAAGAATACAATGATATTTGCAATATGGTATGTTATAATATTTAGGATGGATGACCAACCTATTCATAGGTGGTAAGAGTATAAAGCCTTTGTTTAAAAGTAGTTGAAGTCTCCTTTCACATTCAGGTGGAGGGTGAGTAGGAAACTTAAGTTTTTTCAATTTGTAAGGTCGCTTTCATTTGCTAGATTTTACTTTTTCATGAATGGAAGGAGGAAAAAGACCCATGGGTATCCTAGCATCCTTGTCATTAGAATTAGGTAATGATCATTCACGTGGAAGGAGAAAGACCTAAAAGACCATGAAAATGTCCAAGAGCCATTTTTCTATGTTACAGGAAAACAACCACCTGGTGTGATCACTTTGCCTATTACAGTTGGAAAGGCCACATTGCAAACTCTCATCCATGTAAAGCCTCATGATATTTCATACAATATCCTTTTAGGAAGACCTTGGATTCATGAGATGTATATGGTTCCTTCAACCCTTCATCATATAATGAAATATTTCTATAACAATAAAGTGTACCGAATTGAAATAGACCCTAGACCAAAAAGTTGTTTAAATATTGAGAACTTGGAAAGGAAAATCCTTTGAAAAAATTGACGCCAACTACACAAGTAGAACCCATGCAAGAGAAAGACAAAGAAAATAATATTGAATAATTTACAAAGTTATTGGAAGATGATTGGGGTTCCTTGGATTTCACACCTACATTCATGGGAGAATACAAGATCATAAACAAAGAGTTTGAAAAGGGAGAAGAAAAAGTGGTAATGTCAACAAAAAATTTGAAAGACCCTTTCAAAGCATCCACCTCAACCACTTTGGAATAAAATATAGCATACACAACAAACTTTGATGAAGTTGATTATGAGCAACCACCAAAGCAAAAGAAATGAAAAAGCTTTATGGAAAAGGTTATTAACTTATGAAACAACTTAGATATAGTGGAAAAGGATGTAGTGCTAAAGAACAAGGTATCCCTGTCCCTATAGAGCCTAACATGCAAGAAATGACTAGTGGTCTTGGTTATTGTCTCTTGAAAGAAACAAGCAAGCCTTCACTTAATATCAGCACTCTTACAAAAGATTCTCCTAGTCCAACTTTAACATTAGTGCATCTCTAATTGATAGACACTAGTGTTCTTATTTATTTTCCTTCTAAACAAATGAAAGAAACAAATCAAACATTTCTTAACATTAATGTCATCATGTAAAATAGTGATTATTCTAATTTGATAGATTTTACACCCTCTTGTAAAGGAGAGAAAAAATATCACAATATGAAGAGCTTTGTGGAAGTATGAAATCTTGTACTAATCAAGAGATATTTTTTTCACAAAATAAAGGAACATCTTTTACTAATGATCAAGAGAGTATCTTGTCAAGACTTCTCCAAGATCATTTGATATCTCTACCTCCAAGAACACGAAAGAAATTTTACTATAAGAGTTCATTTTATGAACATCATATAGTTTATGGTCACTCTCCTAATGAATGTAAGGCTTTTAGTAATGAAATTCAACATCTTAAGGATTGTGGTACTCTTCCTTGTGTTGAAGCACCTAGTCCCTCTAATTGATATTGATTTTCAAGATTCTCATCAATCATCTTAGCCCATCCTTGTCCTGCACTATGTGGGGACAGGGGGTTAGGTAGCCTTGTCCTCATATGACACTTGTCATTGTCTCTTTTGACAAGTTGATTACCTTCCATGTAAATATAAGAGCAAGCTTGGGATGTGGATGGTGTCTTAAGTTGGCTCACATGTGATGTACTAAGTTTTGGGGGCAACCCCTTATCCATGACATAGCTTCATTTCAAAAACATATGACTTGGCATTGTGCTTTCCGAATAAGCTCTTATGTCTTCTTCTACTTTAAAGCAATTGCTCACAACATGGTGTTTAGCAATTTTTTTAAAAGTGGGGGCATACATTGGCATTATTTTTTGCATTTCAATTATAACTTATGTTTCATTGTGTAGTCTTCTTACTTCATGCAATGTGTCTTTTTCTGTATGGTGAAATTGGGTGCAATTTCCTTCAAGAGCATGATCTCTCTTAGCATATTATATTCCTCTTAGTGGCTTGATGTGACACACTACATCCCGTAAGTTGTGAATCTTCAATTCTTCAATTGGTCCTATTTTGGAAACATTGGGAACAATGTTCCCTAAGTTAAGACCTTACATGAACTAAGAAAAACTCCTTTGAACATACCTTACACTATTTCACATTTACAATAACCATTATATGGCCACCTTGCATAACACACTTTGCTTTCCTATGGAGCCATCATGTTTGTTCATGGGTGTCAAGCATACAAATTTTTGCTTGCCTCATGAATCATATTGTTCATGTTTTGTGGCACCCTATTGAAGTTATCAAAGCAATAGCTTTAGTATGATTAGTATGATGAGAATACTAAACATGGGCATGACTTTCTCATTGTATGGTGAGAAGTCGATACAAAGGCATGACTTTCTCAGTAAGCCAACCTTTTTGGATACTCACCCAGTAGACACCCTGAAGTTTCGTTGCCTTAGAGTGAGCATGTGTTTTGGACAAACAACCAAGGATTGATCCACATCATTTTTTACAAACAGTTGAGGCTTGATCCACCTCTTTTTATTTTTGTTTCTACTTGTTTTTGTTTTTCTTTCTTATAGTCTTTGACATTGTATGTTTGTGTATCTCATCTTTCTACTACATATCATACACCTCATGTGTGTCCTTTTTTGCTTATGTTGGTTTGACATAGAATCTTGGCTCCTAGGGGTTTGACCACCCCATTGATGTTTTCTATCCTATACCATCCACATTGGTACACTTGGACCCCTCTTGAATGTCTACTTTAGTGTGAGTTTGAAGCAAGTTCCTCCTCTCACTAAACTGGGGGCTAAATGTAGTATAGAATTTTTTTTCTCATTTTCACACTTAATTTGGGTATAATTAATATTAAAATGAACCTAATGTTTCCTTGACCTAGTGTTGTAATGTGTTTTACACATTCACATTATGTTTGGGTCCCTTTTAAGCTAAATAGACCTAATTTTACCTTAATTTAGTGTTGTAAAGTGTATTTATTTACACCTTTACACTAAGTTTTGGGCCCTCTTGCATTTATGACCTTCACATCATCATAAATAGGCCCTTAGGACCCTTTATTATGCATACCAAGGCTTATTTCAACTAAAATTCCAATATATTCAACAAATACATTTAATTTTCTAACACCCAACGTTCTCTCACCCCAAAAATCTAGGGTGGGACTCATACACCACCTTGGGCATATGAGTCCCTCTAGGTGGGACCCCTATGCCACCTTAGGCATATGAGTCCCCCTAGGAGGGAACAATACACCACCTTGAGCGTGAGTCCCATTTGGGGCATTTTTAGGGTTTTGAGTAGGAAATAAGGGTTTTCAATTCAAATTTTATTAATGTCAGCATTTGGGATCTAATAAATGAAAAATTAGATGGAGTATCTATATAAATAAGGTTTCAAATCATTATTTCACTTAGCAATCAAGAGTTAAGCATCCTAAGACTTAACAAGAGCATTATAGATTATTTAAGAGCTTTTTTAAGGCATTCAAGGGAAAATTTCTTCATCATTTGTTGCAGCAATCAAGATCCATTATCATGTCAAAGAATTGATGCATCATGCATGTGGTTTTGAGCTAATTTTGTGATGTATTGTTCAAGATCAATTCAAGTATTCAAAGGCATTATCTATCATTAAGAACCGTGATCAAGATCTACATCCATTGAAGGTACTTTATGCTTGTTTGTAGATCTACAAGATTCCAAACAAGGTTCTATTGTTTCATCTTATGTTTCATGTTCATTTCATTCATACTTCATTTCTCATTAAGGTTTGATTACCAAAATGGGTTTGACCAAGGCAACCCCTATTCACTAACAAATCAACATTTTTCTCTCTATATATATGTGTGATTGTAGATCTAGGTGTTTTGGAGCTTGAATATCCTTTGAAGACGAAATTGCAAGATTGAAGAAAGTTTTCATAGTAGTCAAGAAGTTGTCATCTTCACGAAAAGTCACCTACAGGCCAGAATTCAAGCTTTCAAACTCAGAGATTTGGCAGGAGAGAAGCTACAACAAACCACTAGAGGATACCTGAGTTTCAGCCAAACCCTAATACTGGGACTAAATTGCCACCTTGGGCATATGAGTCCTAGTACAACAATTTTTCCAGTTTTTCAGAAGATCCAGATGAGTCATTGAGAGATTTCAGTTCTTGCCTAGAAACCCTAGACTAGGACTAAATCACCTAGTTTGGCGTATGAGTCCCAGACAGCTTCAAACAATAGAATTTCAGGGTTCTAAAACTTTTTTTGACCACATCTTTCTTCCAGGTACCTTTCTGTGTCTTGTTGTTTAGTTATTTGAATTCAAGTTTCATTTTCTAGGTCATTTAGCTACATTTGCACATTGCTTTCATTTCTTTCTTTCTAAGCATTTTCTTAGTGGTGAAGCCCTCTTTACTCACACCTAAGGAAACCATCCTAACCCTAACACTAGTCCATTCCCCAATCAAGTCAATTGGTTGAGGGATCTTGGTTTCGTTTAATGAAATGAGTTGAAAGGTAGAGGGTTAGTATCCCTTTATTGTGGATCATCCACTCTATTTTTCACTCTTTTCACTAATCTAATTGACTATGTATTGTGATTCTATGATTGATATATATTTGATTTGAAAATCCTTATCCACAACCCTATGATTAATAGACATCCATTTAACTATTTTGCTAGATATGAGTTTATTGAATTTTCCTATATGATTCCTCATTGAATTTTGGTCAATATCGATGACTTCTAACTGATTTCATGATGATGCTTATATGAATGAATTTGAATAATAAGCCTAGGAATGCTTATGGAATTCATGATGATATAATAGAATTGCAAGGTAATTTTATGTATTTAGTTTCATGCACTAGTTGAATAGTGAACACTTTTTAAATAGTGTATTTTTTCTTGATGACTATTGTGAATATAACTTTCTTATGATATTATATTGTGTTTAAGTATCTTGTGCAAATTTAATTTTGTTTATGATATGAAATCCTTAAGAAAAAATATCATATTAATGAAGTTGTAAATCTTTTGATTGTTACAATTATTCATTTAAGTATGAATCCTTTTCTCGATTGCGACATCCTTATGGATAGTTGATTGAAAATTTAGGATCCTTGTAAATAGATAAATTGATTAAGAGAAAATAATAAACCTCCCGGTTCACAGCTCCTTTTCGAACATCGACCTCAATGGGTCCACCAGATTCAATTGCAGGCAGCAATTGAATTACCGTTTGAGTGCACGGAAATGCTAAGTGAAGGTGTAGGCACAAATAATATAGTTTATTTCTAATTGCAGTAGTCTATTTTAGAACAATTCCAGAGATGACACGAGCACAGATAGAGAAAGCAAATTTAAATAAATTCATCCAATCAAGCACATCCCAAGAGGGTGAATCTTTTTATTTGGGTACGTAGCAGAATCTAGTGAAAGGAGGAATAAGCTACTTTCACACCGACTCAATGACGCTAGAATTTAATTTTGGTTCAAGACTCTCTCTATATATATGGTATAGAGTTGAGAAGGTGAGAGCAGAAAACGCTTTCCAACTTTACAAAGCAAAAAGGGGAAATGGAGTATTCAAAGCTGTTAAGTCTTGTGGCCTTGATATTCTTTACTATTCCAATGATATCATGTTCCTCGGACAGACTGTTTAGTGCTTGGCCGAAATTTAGCAGCGGTGAAAATGTAAACTTAAGGGTGAATATGACGCGCAGATCAGAGCGAGAGTTGAGCTTTTCTGAGAGATTGCGTTTGGCTGTGGATCGAAGTACGAGACGAATGAAGAAGATAGAAGCATTTGCTAAGCAGCAGATAAGAGGGCAATTAGAGGCTGAAACGCCCGTTCAGGTCGGTGATGGTGAATTTCTGATGAGCGTTGCAGTGGGAACGCCCTCTGTGAGCTTCGAAGCGATTGTGGATACGGGGAGTGATCTGATTTGGACTCAGTGCAAGCCTTGCGAGGACTGCTTCTCTCAACCTACGAAAATCTTCGACCCGTCCAAATCCTCCACTTTTTCTACAGTTCCCTGCGGTGATTCTCTTTGCGACGCTTTGGGGAATACGCAAACCGGATGTAAGCCAGATTGTACCTTTATGTATCAGTATGGCGATGGTTCCTTCACCAGCGGTGACCTGTCTTACGAGACATTGTCAATTGGGAGCGGCAGCAAGGTTGCAGGCATTGCCTTTGGATGCGGGCATGACAACGAAGGACAAGGATTCTCTCAAGGCGGCGGTCTAGTTGGACTGGGAAGAGGAGGTCTCTCACTTATCTCACAGCTCGGTTCCAAAGCGGAGAACATGTTCTCTTACTGTCTTTTGTCCATCACCGACTCTTCTTCACAAACCAGCCCTCTCTTTTTCGGCGAGGGTGCTTCCTTGAGCGGGGCCAAGACTATACCACTCATTAAGAGCAGCATCATTCCCACCTTCTGGTACATTCCTATTACAGGAATTACAATCAATGGTAAGGCCGTAGATATTCCTCCTGGAACTTTTGATCTGCAATCGGACGGCAGTGGAGGTATGATCATCGACTCCGGAACCACTATTACCTATCTGGACGAAGCTGCCTACTCTCCTATGAAAGAAGCAGTTCAGTCAGCCATTGATCTCACTCCAGTAGACGGCTCTTCTACGGGGTTGGATCTTTGTTACCGGGCATCCGGTAAGATCAGCTTGCCAACCCTCGTCTTCAACTTCAAAGGTGGCGTGGATTACGAGCTTCCAGCAGACAACTTTTTCATTCAATTATCTGAAAATCTCCTGTGCTTAGCAATGTTGGGTGAATCGTCAGGGAATCCTTCCATCTTCGGAAACATACAGCAGCAAAACTTCCATATCCTTTACGACAATGCTAAGAACACGCTCTCTTTCAAGCCCACCAAGTGTGATTCTCTTTAAATAATCATCACCTTCTTCCTCTTCTGTTTGCTCTGTCTCTACAATTTCCTTTATGTGTCCGTCATTTTCATTCAACTTCGAATGTAATATGTGATCTTGTCTTCTTTGTAAATATTAATCTGTGTGATTTAACTTATTTGGTTTTCAGTTCAATTACTTATTTTTCCAGTAAATGTTCTTCGCTGTCTGTAAATATCTGAATATAAATAATCTTCTACGAATACAATTATTTATAAATATACGTAATAATAAAGTACTTTTAGTCTACCTTGTTTTCTAACAATGATATCAGAGAAGTCATTAGTTATTTTTGAAAATTACAGTGGCGTAGATATTTAGGGCAAAGAAAATCAAAAGTATATGTCAGTCCAAATCTGTCATGAATCATCGTCAGAGAATCATCAACGAATCAGTGTTTTATACACCATGAATATCGCTCAAAACCCCTAGCACAGTGAAGATGGTGCAAGCGTCTGGCACGAAAACTCAAACATCCAAAACTATTGCCATATTCCTTTTGAAATTTCGTAAAATTTGAAAAGAAATTGTATGGTCTTGAAACACATATGGAGTACGTTTCTAAGTAGATGATGGTCTAATGTTCTCTGTCTAGCGCTTCTCCCCTCTTTGTTGATGTCATCTATGCAGGCATTAAATAAAAGTTTTACGAGGTAGCTGTTGTCATCTATGCAAACACGTCGCCAGAGTTAATTGTCATCTAGGAAAAATTATTCGAAGTGGCATCCATATTTCTTGCGGCTTCTGTTTTTAGGATGTCTTTTATGAGTATAATAATCTATTAGTCACAGCTTAATTGGTTGGCACCTGTTATTAATTCAACAGTGGAGGTCTACAATTTTTTTTTGGTAAGTCGGGCATTTTGGAGTAGTTTTTTTTTGGTATGGTTGATAAATTACCTCGAAATAATTGCGACGAGACAATTGGGGCAGCTGTTACGTGAGTTATTTGTACGTCATCTAGGTAAGTAGCCCGGATCAGTGGGAATGCGAAAGGGCATTTTTTTTTTATAGTGCTTATGTTATTATTTAAAAAATATGTGGCGAAGAAAAAATACTTTATTTTGGACATTATTTTGAAGTAAGATAATATAAAACATAAAAAATGTTGGTATGAGTTTTTGAATGTTGTAGAGCAAATTTCTAGATTTCACTGTGTATGTTTTTTGATCAATGTTTCAAATCTGTAACAACTCAACCTCATCTTCTATTATTAACTACCAATTTTTCTATTGAATATAATTAACTGTTTTGTTTCATTCAAGAGTTTCCAATGCTGGTTTTAGCTTTAAGTTGCATGATGAGCCCTAGGAGGTTCGAGACGAACTGGTAGCTCGATACCATATGTACAACTCATCCTCATCTTCTATTATTAACTACCAATTTTCTGCTGAATATAACTAACTTGTTTTCATTCAAGAGTTTCCAAATTTTCAACTGAATCAATTTAAATTTTCAACTAACTTCTAAGTTTCCGGTTGTATCATAACCACAAGATTTATATGTATTAGAAGAGATTAAAATGATGTGAAGTTTTAAAGACCACTTTTATTTCTCTTAAAGGTTCGGTGAGCATGGAAAAGCCAAAGGCCAACGACAGATCAAGTTGATTAGGTGAAGTACCCTTTCAGGTTCAGGGTTACATCTTAACCATAAAGTATAATCATAAGGAAGAAATTGATTCGGCCGAGAGGACTTCCAAATCTCACATAAATATATATATATAAATCCCATAAGAACTCTGAGGAGCAAGAAAATGTACTTATCCAACTTCCATTTACAGAGAAGAAAATTTAGTTTAATCAGATAGATTGAGTTCTTCAGGTATTAATTAAATAGTTGCACTGAACCAGAACTCAGGATTTGTTTCACAGGTTGTTTACCGATTAGTTTCTTATTTCAGGATTAAATATGAACCCCAGGTTTAAAATAAACGAGTTATTTGACCAAGAGAGTTTGAGCTTAAGTGGTTTCAGGATCACCACAAACTTCACACTCAAGTGGTTTCGGCTAACCACAAACCTCTCAACAAATGGTACAAGTGGTTTCGGCTAACCACAAACCTCTCAACAAATGGTTTTGGATTACCATAAACCGAGCACACTTATGGATCCACAAATTAACATCAAGGGGAAACCATCATCACTCTGGACTTTTCTCCATCTGTACCTACATCAAAATTCATTATTGAGTCCATATAAAAAGAATTCCATCTACCGAGATACATGGGTAACCAGCCGCTGTACTCACTAGTTGTATAGGATTCCTTTTCAGATACATGGATCATCAATATGTTAAACCAAAAAACATTGGAGGTGTCGGGTACAACCGATCATGCACCCCTTACAACAAATCAGGTAGACACTTTGGTTTTTCCTTTTAACAAAGGTGACTCGCACTTAACTCAAACAACCTTCATGCCTCTAAAAGCTGGGTGATCTGAACAACATACAGATCTCCACCTTTTAAACAACAACTTCAGACTCTTTAACAACATATCTATAGCGATGCTGCAACCTTTTCTTCTTTGGCTGCAATCTCTTTGCACGGTGGCTTCCTCGTACTCAGACTTGGAAGTCCTTCAATCAAGCTTCAACAGCTTCCTCAATCTCTCTTTGAGAATGACTTTCCTCACACTCAGGCACTCACCATTAAGCTGGCGGTTGGACTTTTGACCAAACGGTGACTTGGCTATTATCTCCACGATCTACTTGGACGGATTCCTTTGGCGACGACTCCTCCTTGCATCTTTTGTTCAAACAACGATCTCCTTTATGTAGACAAAAACTATTGACTTTCTTTGGCAACGACTGGTGTTGATCTCCTTCATTATCAGCAGCTACAACTGCAACATGCATGATCCACAGTATCTTGGGAAATTTTCAGACTTCCTTAGATCCTTGCGATGGCATATACCTTCACAGACTAATTCTTCTTTGGATTCTTGCGATCCTTATCAGCTTCTGCTACAGATATGAAAGACAGTGATCCAGCTCCTAACATAGGCTGGTTTACTCCTCAAATCAACGCCTTGGTTCACTTGGCACTTCCATAAAATTTGGCGTTTCTTCTGCCAGAATTTTTCTTCAATCAGTCACCAACGATCTTTGTCTTTGACTGGGCTACTTCACCTTTGAGACATTAGCGATGGCTTTTTCATAGACAACA
>VDFB02154616.1:0-25407 GCA_007258455.2 Sequoia sempervirens | reverse complement strand
AAACGAAAGCTTCTAGAATATACCTTTTTACCAAATGAATGCTTAAGTTCAAGATTTTAACTTTTCACCATGTTGAATCTACCTTATTACTGTATTAATGAGTGAAGGTGAATAAGACAAAAGATTCCAATAAAAAAAAAATCATTTTTTTTTCTCGTGGTGGCCATGATGGATATTAATCTAACAAAGGTTGAAGGTGAAGGTTTCTCTAAAGGATTACCCCTTATTGAGGTCCCCAAGAGAAATGAGTGTTATTTTTTCTCATTGTCAAGTGAGTAGGAAAAAGTGCACGATTGTCTATCACCTTAGAATTTTTGGGTATTTGATTCATTGGTGACATTAAAGGGGTATGAATCAGTTTTAGGAGTAAAAGAAGTGTATCAATCACTTAGGAATATTGGGGAATATACAGCTTACAAGAAACATGAATGGATGGCAACCTTTATCATGAGAAATTCTTTAGATGAGGGGTAAGTGTACAAAGATGGATGGTCCAAAAGTGGCCACTCGATTTTTTGGTCTCGAAATAGCAAAAATGCAAGTGCATTATAACAAAATACACTTGTGTTAGGGGTTGGTAGTGACTGAGCCTAGGCTCGGTCACTACCAAGCCAAAATGCAAGCATGTTATAATGTGCTCATGTTATGGTTTTAATTTCAAAAAATGCAAGAACATTGTAATGTGCTCGTGTTATATGACTGCACAAAATACAAGCATGTTATAACGCACTCACATTTTGTGTTGCATTAAAAAAAAATATATATATTTTCTTCTCCTCTTTTAGTGAAACTATATACATGAAATATACATTTAAGTTGACATTTACATATGGACATTTACTTTTGTATACTTTAAGTTATATTTCATGTGTAGTTTCCAATCGAGCTACGAGTTATAATGCAAATTTTGGATTAATTTGATGATGACTCGACGGACGATGAAAAGCCGGATCGCGGATGGATCTCGTCGGATTGATGACGTCAGCGGATTTCGATTTCGACGGAAACGCGATGGTTGACTGATCTCGATTTTCTTCCTCCTCCTTTCTCTCAATCTCTCCACCTTCTTCCTCTCCCCCCCCCTCTCTCTCTCTCCTTCCCTATATACTTCTCTATATATCTCTCTCCATCTAGGGAGAGAGAGGGTGAGATAGAGTGGTAGGGAGTGATGGAGGGAGACGTAGGTAGAGAGGGATAGGTGAGATAGAGATAGATGGAAGGAGGGAGGGTGGGAGAGAGAGAGGGGATGAAGGGAGAGGTAAAGAGGGATAAGTGAGATAAAGTAGAGAGAGAATAGTGAGAGAGAGGAAAGAGTGAGAGAGGGGGAGAGAGAATGGCGAGATAGAGAGGGTTGAGTGATAGAGAAAGAGGGGGGAGTAAGGGAGGGAGGGAGGGAGAGAACAAGAGAGAGAGGTAGAGGGAAGGAGAGGAGAGATAGAAAGTAGAGAGGGAAAGAGGTACGGGGGAGACATATGTGAGAGATTGAGAAAGAGAGACAAATAGACAGATAGAGAGAGTGATGGAGGGAGAGGAAGATAGAGAGAGGGAGAGGGGAGATAAAGACAAGTAGAGAGTGAGAGGCAGAGAGACAGAGAGATGAGAGGAAACGAAGGAGGGACGGAGGGAGACATAGGAGGCAGGAGGATGGATGGAGACTGAGGACTAGAGATAGAGAGAGGACATGAGGACAGACAGAGAGGAGGAGAGGAGACAGACACAGTGGACAGAGGAAATGGAGGAACGCACACAGAGACCACAGAGACAGGAGACAGAGAGAGGGACAGGAGAGAGCCGGAGAGGAAACGGATCCCAAGGAGAGAAGTGGATGGAGAGGCCCAGGAAGTGGATAAAACAAGGAGACAAAAGAGAGAGAGAGGAGAGAAACACATAACTTAAAGACATGGAATGGCCCACTACAATGGATATGTTGACACACAGCCCCACATGAACGAACTGACACCGACCCACACGACACAGGACCTGACGACCCGGACGGCCAGTGAGTGGCATAACACAAACGACCATCCCGACCGGAAACCACAGCCATGAACGAGCCCATTGAAATTTCAAATAAATTACATTTTTTGGAAACTAGACTAGTCCAAAGTGATCCCTTCCATGGTCTTTAGGAAAATCCTATAAAACACATCTCAATGGAGGAGTTCATTTATAGCTATCGTGCAGACCTTAATGCTCTCGTTTATGCCTCATTCACCTTGGAGCTAGGAAGACAGAGGAGAGGACATGTCAACATGACTAAGAGGTTTATTTATGTACTTTAGGTACTATCCTAATAATAATTCATATTTGGATGGTATGGTTCCTATAAACATCAATCCCAAAGGAGGGATTTGTTGTAAAAATTTACTCTAGTGAGAACAACTATTTGAACTTTTGGAAATGCTAGATAGATTTAAAAATTCATGTTCAATGGTTAGACTATTTGTGGTGTTGTATAATTTTGAGTTTAAGCCCCACTAGGTTGGTTTTTTTCAACATATTATACTATCAAGGCTAGATAAGAGACATGAAAGCCTAATTTCTCTCATTTTAAATACAAATTAAAATACAAAGGAACGTGGGTTACACCTTGACTTGAATAATTCTTTTTTTTTGTGAAAAATTGGTTTACATGAGGCTACCACCTTACAGATTTGGATCTTTCATTGACTTGATGTTGGAGATGTTCATTAATACCTCCATCATTAAGAATTATAATTTATTAGACCAAGATAATAATGAAAGATTTGAAAGTCATGTCCTCTACTCTATGATGTTACACTTGACCATATTGAGGTGGGTTTTATCATTAATGTAGTATGGATTATATGGCCCTATTTGTTCCTTCTTGTAGGTGGTCTTGAAGTGACACATGTGAAATATTATATTGATTCTTGAAGACCATATTGAGGGATTCTTGACTCCTTCAAGCACCTACCAAGTCTTTCTCAATATATTCCACTTTCTTATCAATCTATGTGGATATTTCTATATAAGAAGTAATTTCATGGTGTTATGAATCACTATAAATGATCAAGTACATGTTGGGATCTTTTTTGGCCCTGGTTTGGTTGTAGGAAAGGTCCTTGATATTCTCCCCATCTAGGGTTTTCATAGGTCACGAAGTCTGAATGTTATTTCCACCCGCCATCTAAATTGGTGTCTTTGTAGTCATATCTATTTGGGATGAATGTCATGCAAGGACCTGATTCCTTATCCATTCGTAGGTTTGATAATGTAGGAAAGAAACCACTTGGTGTGATCACATTACCTATACAAGTTGGAAAGGCTACATTGCAAACTCATGTCCATGTTATGCCTCAAAATCTTTCATATAATTTTCTTTTGGGAAGAAAATGGATTCACAAAATGCATGCAGTACCTTTAATACTTCATCATATAATGAAGTATGTCTACAAAAAAAAATGGTACACAATTAAGGTTGACCCTGAACCAAAATGTTTTTTGCACATTGAGAAAGACAAGGAAAGTCCTTTGAAAGTATTGATACGAACTTCAAAAGTGGAGCTCGTGCAAGAAGAAGAAAAAGAAAAGAATATTGAGGAAGTCACAAAGTTATTGGAGGATGATTGGGGTTCCTTAGATTTTACACCAACATTCATGGGAGAATACAAGATCATAACAAAAGAGTTTGAAAAGAGAAAAAAACCAATGGTAATGTCAACACAAAATTTGGAAGAACCTTCAAAAGCATCCACTTCAACCATCAGTTGGGATAGACTGGAAGACAAGATCATAGTAGGACCTGAAATGCTCAAGGAGATGGAAGAACAAATGAGAGTTATTAAGAGCAGACTAAAAGATTTCGACCGATAGAAAATTTATGCCAACAAGAACAAAACTCTTAGACAGTTTGCAACAAGGGATAAATTTTTCTTAAAATTCAAGCCACATAAAAGTTTCATTGCTTTTGGAAAGTCTTCTAAGTTATCTCCAAGATATGTGGGTCTGTTCTAGGTCTTAGAAGTGATCAACCCAGTTGCTTATAGAATTTCTCTACCACCTACTATGGATCGACTTCATAATTTGTTTCATGTTTCTTTGCTTAAGCTATATCATCCTGTTGTAGCTCATGTGCTCGATTGGCAATCCTTGCAAGTATAGGACCTAGGAGTGGTGCTAGTGGAGCCCATTAGAATCCTAGATAGACACAACATTAAGTTGTGGAGCAGAGACATTGCTCAGTTTAAGGTCTAATGGGACTAGTATTTAGAAGTCAATGCTACTTGGGAGGATGCAAGAGAAATAGAATGCTCCTTCCCACATTTTCTTTCTTAGAAAGAGGCTTTTGATAAATTCTTTTGAAAATTTTGGATTGAATATTATAATGTTTTGGCTTGGAAATAGTATGATATGATGTTGAAATAGACATATATGCTTACATTTTGATTAAATAGGCATCTAAACAATGTCTCTTACAAGAGGGGAAGGATACATCATAACCTAATTTTTATTACATTTAAATTATAATATGATAAATTTAATTATTGATGAAATTCAATATGTTGAATGAAAATTTTGATATTTTTGAAAAGTTTGAAAGAGTTGACCATCTTTTGACTATGTGGTCTTTTGAACTATCTTATACTTTATCATGATTGAATGTTACTGATGAATTGTGTAAGTGCAAGTGTGTGCAAATGTAGGAAAATAGGTTGAAGGACGAGAACATGATTGAAGTAAGATCGTTTAGCAGGATTAAATGGTAAGCTTGATGGAATCTAGATGCATACACCACAAAACAGCATGATAGATTTCATTTAAGCCTTCATATGGAAAATTATATTGACTTGAGTTGAAAAGATTCAATGTTTAAAATAATAATCTTGTGGAATGCTAAACATGTGATTTCCTATTCAATTTCCTATCTTGATCTTGTGTATTCAAATTTGAAAGAAAATGATAGCATGGTTAAACACATATATATGTATTTAAAAAAAGAAAACGTGCTTAAAGGATAAGAAAACCACTTCATGTAAACATTATTGTTCAAATAAAATAAAAGTCCATTCTTATTTAAATAGTGATATATGCACATATAAAAATGAACATACAAATGTGTACATATATATATATATATATATATATATATATATACGCACACATACATAAATACATATTCCTTAAATGAAAAATGAATATGGGAATCAAATTTAATAGATACCACTTCCAATTTCAAGCAAAAATCTAAAAAAAGACAATATGGGAAGAGTGGCTTGCCAACTTAATGAAGGAAAGATATTTGAAATTCATAAGTGGGTGGCTAGTTAATGGCAATTAAGATTTAAAATGGCCCCTTTAGTGGAGCTCACAGGAAAAAGAAGGCAAGTTACCATTTTGGTAACATAGAATAGAAGCCAAACTGAAGGAGAATAGCTGGGTCGATGAGTCATGAGGAAAAGCCAAGGGAAAATCTACAAAATTAGAGGTATTCAATAGATTTATTTTGAAAAAATTCTTGCATTTCCAGTTTAGATAATTCATAAGCATTGTATGTTTTGTTTATTTTTTACTATTCCATTGAATCATAGTAAAAAAAATTATGATCTTCTATATGCAATTCTTTTGATCGAATTTGTTGCATTTTTTGTTGTATGCAAAGGCCATGTTGGCCATTCTTTGATTTACATGCTTCTCTAATAGCATGAAAGCTGATTATTTTATACCCTATAATTTTTATGTTGTCGCCACTTTTTATATATCTCTTGCATGTGTTAATACTTAACCATTCACATGGCTAATTGGTTGAAACCGAGAACCTGTGAATTTGGAATGTAATGATTTTCAAATTTTGTTTATCACCCCCTCTAAGGGATGGTGAAAAAATCTTCCACTGAAACCTTTATGTTATACCATTCACTATATGATAGAACCCTATGGTATGCCACACCATATGGGTGTGATAACTATTTCAACCAATCTCCAGGAACAATGGATAACATCATTGGAAACCTTGTCGCCTCGTCTATAGAGAATGATGGCAGAGCATTGTGTCATTCCATTGATATTATATGTTATTGTTTTATCATACTGTTGTGTTAATATTCCTTGTCGTCTCATCTATAGAGGATGATGGCAGAATGATGTATTGTTATATCTTTATGTTTGCATGTTAAGAATGTAAAATTATCATTCTCTATGAACGAAACCCATATCGTCCCTTTGGACAAATGCAACCAAGCTGAGGGTCGACATGCATAGGCTTTGACCTCGGTACTATTAAAAATTAAGTAACACTCAACCGACTATTGGTCATTCCATAGAATGACGGTGGAAAAATTTTGTTTATATCAATGAACGTGGGTGCTTCAAACCCTGAGCAATATCAAGATTGATTCTAGTTTATGTGTAAAATATAATTATTGTTAAAATGACTAGTATGTCATTCACATTCTATTACCTTGCATGAAACGATATCATTATTGTTTATCCCCTTTCTTTTTATGTATTTTTATATACGAATGTTCTCATAATGATAGAGCTTTGAATGAAAACATAAGAATGATAGTTATATCATTTCAGATCTTTGACCATGATTGTATTTGAATAACTAAGGGTCCCTAGATGAGACTCGAATGCATGAAACAATAGTAGCTTGAAACTGAAACTACAAACTTTTGTAAACAACATTGTTTTGCTGCAAACAACATTGTTTAGATACAAATAGCATTTTTTTGGGTATAAACAACATTTATTTTGATACAAAAAACATTGTTTTGATACCAACAACATTGTTTTGGTACAAACAACACATTAGTATGTGAAAACTATTCAAATAGTTTTGTTCTTATTTCTTTGAAAAAGGAAAATTTACATCTTGTATTATTGTCAAACTATATGACAATCTATAGTATTATTTGAATGAATGCAATATGTTATAATGGTTTTTATTTCAGAATGTATGCACAAATTAATAACTTAAGTTGGAACATATATGTGTATGTACATAGACCTTCATCTATGTGCATCCACATACTTGTGGCATACCTTCTTTTGTTACTTATTTAATTAATTTTTAAAAGAATATTGAATTACATTGAAAGTAATCATGTGACATGTGTATGAAATGAATGGATAATGTAATGAATAGATCCAATGGATTATTTTATGATTTTATTTAAGTTGAGGAAATAAGTAGACTGAATTACTTTTTCATAGATATGTGAGTAAGGAATATTCTCTGTTTGAGTAGAACAACACCTAAGTAGACTAGAGCACCTTAGGGTAGATGTTGCTAGAGGGTAGATAGTTCCTAAGGAATAAACTGTGTTGTGAAAGTTACCTTCTAGGATGGGTGTCGAAATGGAGGTCAAAGAGTATAGGTTTTTGCTTTATCCAAGACCTATCTTTGTTGTTGCAACTAAATTTTTATGCTTGGCCAAGCAATTAGCCCATTATGTATGTATGAAATTTGTGATAACACTCTCTGCCATTCCTAGCATATATCTTGCATTTTTCTAATCATAGATAGAGATGCATGTTGATGTTTGGGCACATACCAGATTCCACCTTGCAAATTGTTCTCTTGCTAAAATTTTTGTGTAGGATCAAGTATTCTTCAACTTGGAAGAATCCCGGGGAAGCATAAGCTTCATAGTTGTGTGGTAAAGTGCTTCAATCATGTTCTCATCCACCATTGGAGGTGAGTTTCAAGAGGAAACCTTGGATATTTTCATGATTATCATGGACTATGATGTAACCTTGATGTAAAACTATATATTGTATTGAATTTGTGGCCCTATGAGCCAAGTCAACTTGGATATTGTAATTGATATTGGAAATGTGTATATATTTGACTCATTTTAATTAGAAGTGTGTTGTTATGATTGAAAATAGTTTCTTAGTTACTCTAATCAATTTTTTTACTAAACAACGAAATGTGAGCATGAGAGAATTTTTGCAACATAGCCCTGGAAGGGAAAAAACCAATGGTAGCAGATCATAGAAGGGTTCCCATGAGAGGAAGGCGATGGAATCAAGGGAAAATAGCGCTCAAGAATTGGGCAGTATTTTCATAGAGCCTGAGGAAAGGTTCAACATGCTTGATTTTGGTAGGAAAACAATTAGTATGGTGGTAGGGAATGTTAATGTTTTCATTTTTGAAGAGGTTCCTATTTTGAATATCCCATGTGAACTCCTAAACTTGAAAGTGGATAGACTATGGAAAATGTAGCCATAGAAAAGTTCATTGGGATCTGGCCAACCCTAGACAAAATCAAGGCATGGATCGAAAGTAATTGGTTTGGATCCAAGCCATAGGTGAGTTTTCTAGCACTGGGGGTTCTTGCAAATAGTCTTTGATTTGGAAGTAGACAAGGCTAAGCTCCTCAATGGGGGCCCCTGGTTCATTGGTAATGTTGGTTTATATCTCAAGAAATGGCGCCTAGGTTTCATCCTATTTCTGAGCAAATCAAAGTTGTCCCTATTGATGATGATTTTGGCACCACAACAATGCAAGCAGAATATTACTATTCTACTTCTCCTAAAAGAGAAAGGCAACACATGGATGCCTTAGCTCCCAAGGTCTTTGTATTTGGGTCTCAACTATGCTGATGTTACTCAGTAGTCAATGCAACAGTAATATTCAAGGGGCCTACTGGTGTGAGCTTCTGGATTGTTCTAAGATCAAGCATGAAATAAAACCTAATTTAATCGGGGTTTTTAAAGAAACAACAAAAGATAGATTAGGGTTTTTGAACAGAAAAGAGCAATAGTTCATCCAATCTTAACCAGACTTGTTAACTTCAAGGAATTATAAACTAAAACTGTAGAACAAGATAAGCTTGTGATTGACACACAACCTCTTTCATTCTCAGTGCTAATTCGAATAACAAATTTTTGGGCTACCATTTAAATAAAACACAAATAACATTTCATTCCTTGAAGACTTCACAAATCAAATGATCAATTAAGACAAATATCATTCAGGAACACAACATGAAGTAGATTAAACTCTGATTGCTTCTACTATCAATAAAACAGATAAGCAATATTTACAAAGCTGGCACAATCACCAGTGTACAGAGAATCTGTTTCTCTAGATTGTTTCCAACTACACTAAGAGAACTTGGAAAATACATTACATTTTGTACTGAATCTAACTGTAATAAGAAGACAAAGGGAACTCCCATTGCAAAGAATCAGGATGCAGTTCTTTCTTCTCTTACTGACTTTTCTTTCTAATTTCTAACTCTTCTACTCTTCTCTACCAATTCTTAACTATGAAAATTCTAACACTAGAAGTTCTAACCTAGAAGTGCTAACCTTTTCAAAGAGGCAAGAATTCCTTATATACAGAATGTACCAACAGGAATGTGTTGTCCCCTACACTAGGGTTTACAAAATATCAGTAGACTATAGGAGAGTCGGCCTTCAGATCTTACTGAGGAAAGTCAAAACTGAATTCAAAGCGAAGCCCTGCTGTCCATATTGTTGAAAGGTTGTCCCGGGGACGACCTTAGATCTTTTGCAACTACAGCATTTACTCTTTTGTCTCTATGTCCACCTTCGAACTTTGTTGGAGTCACCTTGAATGCTCAGAATATCTCCATCAATACTGATCTGCCTCTTTTCCAGTAGTCACTACAGCTGTCCCTGTGACTCATAGTTTCTTCTTCTTTTCAGCTTCCTTTCTGTTTTGGACTTCTCTATACATTGACCATCCTCTAGAAGCATCATCAAGCCTCCCTGTAGATTTGAATATTTCACCTGATCCGACTCATTTCCTTTCAATCTCAGAAGGAAACCATCTTGCTTTCATTTTGTTAGTCTCCTCCATAGGGGTGGTCAATTGGTCAATGGCCCATCTTGGTTTTCTCTGATTGGACGATCACATGCCACGCCAGATTCTTGAGTAGTCAAGAGTAGGCCACCTTAAATCGCATGTCGGTGAGACACCATCGGTGTCTCCTCGATGCGATTTCATCCTATAACAGTTATCGGCATAGTATGGGTCATTCGATGAAATGCTTCAGCGGGCTACAGAAGTCACATCGAGCTCACAAAACCTATCGGCAAGATGTCTCGACGAACCTCAGGATCCCATGGTGATCTCATTTTTCATGTCGGGGAGACTATCACTCATCGTTGTGACCTCATAGCAAAGTCCCCTCACTCGTATGGAGTCTCCTCGATTTCCTCCTGTTCTCGCTGAGCTTGCTTCCTTATGTTTCGGTGTGACCAAGTCCCTTCGCCAAGACATCTCCGCGGGCCCTTTTGACTCTCAACGAACGCGTTCATTCTCCCCAGAGGCATGTCCTCTCAGTGAGACATAATGATCTCGCCAAGACCTTATGGCGATGGAATCCCCCTCTGTCGATGCCTGTTATTTCATGTCGGCAAGAGTTTTAGCGAACTCCTTTTCATTCTCGCTAAGCCCACTTTGCATCAAGAAGACCCTATTGGGTCAGCAGAACGTCATGTCAAGCTTTTTTTTTCTGTCATCGAGCTCATTTTGCATCGGCAAGAGTTGCGGCAATGCCAGACTCCTTGGGCGAGCTTTGTTTTCTGTCGGGGAGACCTCATGGTTTTGGGGAGACCTTACCTCGAATCCCCTTTCTTCTTACCAAGCCCTCCCTTGTCTTCGGTGAGCTCTTCCATGTTAGCGATACTTCCTCTCCTCGCCAAGACCTCACACCGAGGTCTTCTCCTTCGTCGGGTTGTTCACTAGTCGGCAAGAGATCTCAAGGTCGGGGAGACATCATAGCGAGCCTTTGCTTTCTCCTGGAGCCGATCCTTGTCATTGGCGTGACTTTGGATCATCGATGAGACCTCTCACCGCATTCATTTCTCTTCGCTGAACTAAGAGCACTTCAGGGAGATCATTTTGTAGTTATACCGACATGTATTCCTTTTGTTCCAAATGTGTCACTGTAACATGCTCTCATCAGAGAGACGTCCCATAGACACCCTACGTTTCACTGAGAAGCCTCCACCTGTTCACCCTTCAATCATTATGACATCAGAGAAGTCCTGCTAATATGAATTATTCTTGTGCTAGGTCAGTGAAACCAAAGGTACTCTCCAAGACACCCTATCGAATGTCGTTTGTTTGGCCGAAGAGTTCCCTCATGAGCCAATCAGTGAGAAATTACACCGAGTCCTATATCCTTCAGTGAATTTGCTTCATTTCGGCCAAAGATTATGCCGATAGTATGCCATGTCGCCGAGAGCTTATTGTTTTGCTGAGACCTTCCACTGAAGTCTCTTTGTCTCGGCGACAGTTTATTTGAGTTCGAGGAGGGCTTGTTTGATCGGAAAGACTTCGTGCATCGGTAAGACACCATAGCAAAGGCACGTCATTTTCTTAGAGTCTTACCAATTTCTCCTTGTTCTCTCCAAGCTCTTTTGTTTCGGTGAGACCTTTCGCCAATTTCTTTCACTCTCGCCGGGCTTCCTCCATGTCGTTGAGACATCTTTGTGGTCATACCGATAGACTCCCCCCCTCTTTGTGCCTTGTCAGTGTGACCAAATGTATTCGCCGAGACCTTCCTCTAAAGGAAAGTCTCTCACCAAAAGACATACCTTTATCTGTGGTCGATGAGACTTGAGGCCTTCGGCAAGACTTCACCCCAAAGTCAAAACCTCCCGCTGATATGTATTCTCTCTGCCGTCGGTCGGTGAGACCTTGTGAATTTTCTGAGACTTCTTGGTGGGGAGAAAACCTTATGTCGATATGTGAATCCTTTTGACAGCAGTCAACGAGACATGGAGATTTCACCAAGATAGTCCCGTGAAGAAAAACTTACGTTGATAGGAAACTCCTAGTCACCAAGATGATGAATGATGTCTTGGTGATTAATGCCTACATATGATTTCTAATCGTTGTGACATCGCCAGGGTCCTGCTGACTTTGCCTTATGATTTTTATGACCAACTAGATTGAGGAATTCCTTCCAACTGAGCCTCAGTTGAGAAATATCATCAAGTGTAGGATTTAATCCTCCAAAACAAATGCTTCCATCAGTCCCCAAAGTATATGAAATATATATTAAAATAAACTATCATGTTGCCTAAGATTATTTCATTGAATACTTGGCAAGGAGGAAACTAATTCAAGTTAAGATAGAACCAAAATTTAGTCAGATAGATCAAAAGTCAAAATTAGGAAGAAAACAAAAGAATTCCAAAGATTAAACAGATAACCAAAAGCAAAAAGAAACTAGAAAGAGAAAGGGGGACCCATTTTGATCCAAATCAAAGTGGGGTGGTTATGCAAGGCATAACAGTCCCTCTCTAGATCTGAATGTACAAGCTACCACATGAGCTCTAGTCTAAAGAAATATTGAGGTTCATTAGTAATTCTCTAGGTGAATTTGTCAGCAACTCTAATACATAGTTTGATAGAAGTGTAGCCCCTTATGTGAGGATTTATGTAAGTGAATTTTTGCAATCCTCTTCATCACTCTATTCAACTATCCTATATACTAGGGGATTGGACCTAGTAGCTAGAATATGAATGTATTTTGATTCAATGCCTCAACTACTAGAAGTTAGGGCACATTGCTAGAAGGTGTGGAAGGAAGGTTGGCTCAGATAAGCCAATCCCGAGGTCCATCGAGGCTAAGGAGAAGATCATTTTTCTAGCGGATCAGCTAGAGAGCTTGATAAGAAGATAGATAAAGGGGAGATTGTTGCTCGTGATGCCCCAACATGCACCCAAGAAAAACCCTATAATCCTGTATCCAAGTCATGGTCTGGTGATGAATCCAGAGTTCGTTCCCCCCAAAAACCTTAGATGGTGGGAATCTCAATAGTTGTAAAGATAGTTTAAAGTAAAACTCCTTAGATAGACCTCCTCTTGCTCTAGTTGCTACAATAGGAGCAATATAAATCCAAATCTTGTCCCCCCTTTGAAGCCTGGGGATAGGAGTGATAGTGATTGGAGCTAGGAGGAGGATGAAGTAGACAAGGAAAATTCATGGAAGATGGTCACAAGGAGTGGTAAGAGAGCTAGTGGTATGAAATCCATCCTGATGGATGTCGGATTGGCTTCAAGTAGGGGTAGAAGATCTGATGTTAGTAAGGCCAAGCAAAAGGCTTTGGAAGAAGTTGTGAAGGGAACACAAGAGTCCTTATCTAAGTTTGTGAAAAATGGAGACAAGCACCTCCCTGCAAGTAGGAAGTTATGAAGCTAATCGGTTGGAATGTTCACAGCCTAAATGGGTTGGAGAAGCATCAGTTGGTTAAATAGCTAATTGAGGTGAAAGGTGCAAATGTATGTTGCAGGAAACAAAAATGGACAATGATAGTCTCTTGAAATTGGTCCCCTTACTTTGGAGGAATGGTGATGGCTTTGTGGTAGATGCCCTAGGCTCTGTGGGTGGCTTGGCCATCCTTTGGAATAAGTATCACTTCTCTATCTCTAGACTACATTCTACAGATTGTATTCTATCTGTCAAAATAAAAGATCTCAAGGGTAGCCATGATGTGATTCTCTCCAATATTTATGGACCTAACATGGAAAAATATTGAATTAAGTTTTGGGATGACTTAATCTCCTTCAAGGAATCCTTCCCTGAAGGAAATTGGCTTGTGGGTGGAGACTTCAACGCCACCTTAAGCCCATCGGAGAAGTCTGGGGGTAGGATTGTTCACAATTCTAGGTCTATGGAGTCTAGAAGGATGTGTGATGGTCTTTCTCTAGCTGATTTAGAGCCAAAGGTTGGCTAGTTCACTTGGTGCAACAAGAGAATTGAGGAGAATAACATTAAGTGTAGGTTGGATAGATTTTTTGGTTAACTCAGATTGGCTGCTCTTTGTTGTGTCTTTCATTCTGTTGTATGCTAGTATGGTGGGTCTGACCATTGGCCTATAGTACTATGCATCTCTAAAGCACACCAACCCAAAGGTATTCCCTTCAAAATGGAGGCCTTCTAGTATGAACACCCAGACTTCAAAAGTTCCTTGGAGGGTTGGTGGAGTATGGAGGTTAAGGGTAATAAAAAATTCACTATCTATAAAAAAATAGGTGAGGTCAAGAGGTTGGCTCGGGCCTAGAATAAGGATGTGATGGAAAACCTATTTGAGGAAAAATTCAAAATTGAGGAGAAGATTAGATCGATTGAAGAGGCTATTGCTCAGTCTAGCTTAACTACTAATCTTAGAGATAGGGAAAAGGACTACTTAGAGGAACATAATAGAATTCTAAGGATGGAAGAGATATATTGGAAATAAAAATCTCAGATCAAGTGGTTTCAAGAAGGTGATAATAATAGAAAATTATTCTATTTATTGACTAAGGTCAGAAGACAACATAACAAAATCACTTAGATTACCTTGCCTAATGGTTCTATTGTAGAGGATATTCATGTTATTAAGCAAGAGGGGGTAAAAAATTTCAAAGGCATGTTGGGTGTTGAACCGATGGTGAATTTACAAGCTCAGGAAGAATTGGTTAGAGTAATTCCTAGAATGATTGATGACATTGGTAATTAGCAACTTATGGGCACCTTCTCAAAAGAGGATATCAAGTGTGCTACCTTCTCTCTTGGTGTTGATAAAGCATCGGGTCGGGATGGTTTTTAGATTGGCTTTTTCCAAATATTTTGGGATATTATTGGTGAGGATGTGTGAGCAACATCAGAGGAGTGCAAATGTAAGAGAGAGGTATTTAAAGCTTGGAATACCACTTGTATTTCTCTTGTGCCCAAGAAAAATGAGCCAAAGTATTTTGATGAGATGCGTCTAATCACTTTATGTAATGGGATTTATAAGATTGTTTCAAAGGCAATGGCCACTAGACTGAAGAAGTGTTTAGAAAATATTGTCTCAAATGAACAAAGTGGATTTCTGAAGGGAAGACAAATTTTGGATGGCATTATTTTGGCCCATGAAACAATACACTCCATCAAAGAAAAAAAGAAATATGGGATGATTCTTAAACTTAATATGCATAAGGCATACGATAGGATTTCTTTGGGCTTTCTCATAAAAGTCTTGAGAAAGTTAGGCTTCTGCGAGGATTGGTGTCGATGGGTGTTGAGTTGTATCTCCTCTATCTCTTATTATATCCTTATCAATAGCTCCACTTTTAAATTCTTTCACATCAAGCGAGGGTTGAGGAAAGGGGATCATCTCTCCCCTTTCCTTTTCCTCATTGTTGTGAAGGTCTTTGGGAAGGCTTTGAGATCAGAAGTGGATAAAGGAAATATCAAGGGTCTTCAAGTTTCCAGCTGCTTCCCCAACCTTACTCATCTCTAGTTCGTGGATGACACTCTCTTATTTGGGGAAGCCACTGAGAGGAACTTGCTAGTACCTACAAAAAGGTATTAATGTCTTATGAGGATGCTACTGGCCAAAAAGTGAACATCAAGAAATACATGATATTTTTCCTTAAAGACCACAATGTTGAGGCTTTGCATATTCAATGTATCCTCAACTTTGAGGTTGATCATCTCCTAAGTGTTTACCTTGGGATGCCTCTTGTTGACAAGAGAACTTCAGAGTTGGAATGGAGCAAGGTGGTGGAAATAATTCAGGGTAAGTTGGCTTCTTGGAAAGGACGATGGTTGTCTCTAGCCAGTAGAATCACTTTGATCAATTCCTCTTTGGTTGTTGGTCCTACTTATGTGATGTCTATTTTTCAAATTCCTAGCAAGGTCACCAAGAACATTGAAAAAACATAGCGGTTATTCCTTTGGAGAGGCATTAGAGATGCCTTCAAATACAGTTTAATTAAGTGGAAAGTGGTTTGCAGCCCCAAGCATTTCAGTGGATTAGGAATAAGAAATTTAAAGCAAATGAATACAATTTTGAGTGTCAAGCTTGTTTGGAGATTGTATGAGGAGAAAGGAAGACTATGGAGCAAATTCTTACAAGCTAAATATCTTCAGCAAGACCCAAAGAATTTGTTTTCTACTGCTCATGCATTACCCTATGGCTCTGGTATTTGGAATTTTTTAAGGGCTTGTTGTTCTTACATCAGGCCTAACCTCTCATGGCAGATTGGAATGGGAGGCAAGATTAGATTTTGGTAGGATTATTTGGCTTGTGAAATTTCCTTTAAATACATTCAAGCCCTACGTCCTCTTGTTAAGCTTTTGGAACCAAGATTTGGGAGCCTTGCCAAAGACTATATCAAGGTTGTTCAAGGGCAGCAAAAATGGATTACCCTTCAAGAGTTTAGTAGTGAGTTGGTTGATGCCTGCAAGGAGGTGCAACATAAGATAGAGGGATTTCCTATCTCTAGTAGGGGGGATAGAAGGGTGTGGAGAGGCAATGCCAGTGGTTTAGTCTCTATCAAATCAGCTTATGCCTCTTTTTTTTCAGAATGCACCAAGTATGGAAAAGAGGACTACAAAGATTATCTGGAAGTATATTGGGCTCCCTAAAGCTAATGCTTTCCTATGGGTGGCCTAGTGGTGTAGGACTTTGACTTGGGATAGGCTTCAAACTTTGGGACACAAAGGCCCCTCTAGGTGTGCTCTTTGCAAAGACAATTACGAGGACAATGACCACTTGTTTTTGCATTACATTTATGCTTCAGAAATTTGGCACTCTTTCATGAATAAATGGGGGATTAATTGGATAATACCTTATAATCTTCTGTCTCTATTGGATTTTCAGTACACTAAAGCTGGTAGCCCTGGCCCCCAATTTATCTGGTATATTGTACCCCCCCATCATTGTCTGGAATCTAAGGCTGGAAAGGAACAAACAGTTGTTCCAAGACAAGGAAAAGTCTACTTGCAAGGTTTGGGACCTCATCAAGTCCTCCTTGGATAAAATTGGTAAGGTAAAATGCAAAGAGGATTGGTAGAGTTGGTCTTCATGGTATTTTCCTGTGAGCAAATGCATGTAACTCTCTATTTTGGTAATATAAAAGTATCCCTCTTACAAAGCAAAAAAAATAAATTATATATTATAATATTATATTATAATAAATATTATATAAAATTATATTATTATATAAAATATTATAAGATATAATATAATATATAATGTACATTAAATATTATAATATATTATATAAATATATCTATGTTATATATAATATTATATATTATATTAATATATATTATTATATATTGTAGGAGGTAGGGTGAGCAACTTTCCACGTTGGATGTGGCAAGTTTGTCTTGGGGTGGAAGGTTTCGAATGGGTAGTGAGGTGGACAGGATTTTATGCGGCTATGTTGGCAATCCACATGGTCATCATGCTACCCAATGGAAAGGACAATAATTATTTCTAACATTAATGTTTTGGAAGGCAAGACTTCGGTGGCTTGTGTGGGCAATTAAGTCATGTCGGGGTGGCACGATCGCATCATTTCCTCTACTCACTCGCTTGATTGATGGTGGATTGCATGCCTCTAGTAACTTCAAGGCACTAGTTGTACAACATAATAACATTTGGAGGCTGCATTTGGATTTTAAGCTTAGCCAGTTTTATAGAATTTGCATTTCACTTTCTTGCCATAGGTGTTTGCAGTGCAACCAATGATGGAGGAAATATCAAAGTTTGTGGTGGAAATTTCAATTGAATTAATGGCTTGCTTTGGGTTGGACACTCCAATCTCTCTAGACATGAAGGACTGCCAAAATGTGTTTAAAAGGATAACAGACCAGCGTTTGAAGATAATTTTGCTAAAAATTGATCCGCTAATTGTGGTGGTCGTTAAAATGATCTTAGGGAAAGGGAACCTCGAGGAGAAGGAGTTCTTCAAGATGAATGTACATATCGCTTCCCATTTCTTGGCATCGGTCTTGGATAACCAGACTTTGAAGGCTGAAGCAAAGGCATTGATGGGGAAGTTGTTCAAGAAGAACCTATTGGGTAGGTTGAACGATGCCTTAAAGGTGGCCTTTCTTGACATAGGCATCCCTTGGCCCCAGGAGATGGATTCGGTTCAAGCTCAAGGTGAATCGGTGAAGCTTTATCTGTTCCTGCCATATTTAAAAGGGATGGCACTGGTGAAGCACCGAATGGTAGTGATGATGATGATAGGTTTCCTATAGAAAGTGTTTCGACTGGTCGAGGTAAAGGAATTCGGGTGGGTCATGGAATTTGACCAATTTTCTAGGGCTAATGGTTTCAAATGAAGGGTTTGTTTGGTTTTTTTGTGATTTATGAATACAAGCTAGTTGGGTCTGGTATGGTTTTGGTTTTGTTGAGTTTGGTCTAGGTCTTTTGGTATTTTCATATATGGTTATAGTATTTTTCAGTGTTTTTTCAATGTCGGGCGCATAGAAGGTTGGTCGAGTTTTTTGGTTGATGCATGGGTGTGTGGTAATGGTGTTTTTGGGCTGGGTGGGGATTGTGACAATCCTAGTTTTGTGTCCAAATTCTCCTGCAATGCAGACGATTGTAAAATTTATAATGGAAATTACAACTTATGAAGCAAATATATATATATATATTACTTATATTATATTGTGTATTAATTTTATATTATATAATGTGTTATATTATTATATTATGCTATTATGATATTATATATAATACATTATAATAAATACCATATAAAATTATATTTTTTTGCTCACTACATGATACGAAATCTCCACACATTATAATATATTATATATATTGATATTATAATATATGATATTATTTATATTATATTATATATATATATATGTATATTATATATTATAACATATATTATATTATATTATATTATATAATATCATATATTATATATTATATATTATATATTATAATAAATATGATATTAAATTACAAATATTATTATATAAAATATTTTAAGATATTATATATAACTTAACATATATTATATTATGGCTAAACAACATGTCACTGGACGGGAGCGGGAGCATTGTTCAACGAGAAACTAGTTTGAATGTGGTTGTTGCGTGAGATAGTTTGGGTGTGGCTTTGTAGGGGTTCAGTCTGGGTGGTTCTGCCCCCCTTGCACCTTCAGTGGTGCCACCTACTACTAGCTATAGGGTCAATTTGGGCTACCTTCGAAAGTCATTTTTTGAGGCTATTTCTAAAGATGGTGCTCGGACTCCTACTCTGGCTAGGGTTAGGCCTTTTCCTTGTGCTTGTGCTTCCCCTGTTGTGGTTTGTGGACCTAAGGTTGATGAAAATGAGGATTACTATTTGAAGCAGGGTGTGGTCTGTAGGTTTAATGGCTTGTGGCCCTCCCTTCTTGATCTCCATGATTGGGTTTTCATCTCCTGGAAGCCTATTATCTCTAGGTAGATAGAACTCTATCCCAGTGCAAGGGGGTTCTTCTTGGCAACCTTCACCTCCTCCACAGAGCATGATAGTGTGTTGGAAAAGGGGTGGATGTGGGATGTTCATTCATTGTCCATCAATCCTTGGTCTCTCTCTTTCAATCCTTTGATAGAGCCGTTGAATACCAAACCAGTTTGGGTCCGATTGTCGAATCTCCCTCTCTAGTTTTGGGAGGATTCATGTTATGAAGCTATTGGTAATGCCATTGGACACTTTTTGAAGGTGGACTCTATGACTCGAGATCTTGGGCATACTACAATGGCTCATATTTTAGTTGATTTGGACGTCTCCAAACCACTCCATGGTGATGTGGTCTTATTGGTGGAGGACATACCTTGGAAGCATCTTTTGGACTATGAGGGCCTCCCTTTTCGGTGTTGGAGGTGTTTCTCCATTGGTCATTTGGCCTTTGGTTGCCCTCATGCATGCTGCAAGGGCAGTACTACCTAGTGGAAAGATGCTCTCATGGACCATCTCACGATGGCCTCTCCCTCTTCAGATGATTCCTCCGAGGAGGACAACCCTGCTAATTGTTCTAAGGAGTCTATGTCTTGCCAGGCTCCTCTTTTGGCTATCCCATATGTGGAACCTTTATTTCCTCGAACTATTGTCAATGTTCCGGTAGAGCCTACCCAACCCTCATCATTTGCCTTTGTTGGTCCTTTGGTTGCTCGTCTCCTCTTCTGCGCTACCAGGTGGCTCATTTCTCATGGTGGTTGTTGAGGATCTGCTCCTCTCACCTCACTTGGTGGACTTTGATTCTGAGTCTTCTTGGTCTATTGTGTGAAGGAGGAAGAAGGGACTCCCCAAATTTGTCGCTACTTTGTGGCCTAGGGTTAAGGAAGTCATATTAGTCCCCTCGGGTTCTGGGGTTGTCTAGTCCTCGTCTATTGTTCGATAGCTGTCTATCAGCTATTTCTGTGTGGTTTGTTTTTGTTCTGTTAGGCCATAGTGGGTCTTGTTTTTTCCTAGTTCATTCTTGGTTTGAACTAGCTTATTTTTGGCCTTGAGGGCTTTCCGTGTAAAGGGTACAGTACCCTGTAAATGCTTCTTACTTAATCAAAAACATATATTATATTATATATTATATACTAATATCATATGTTAGATAATATCAAATAATATTATATTATGATATAAAATATTATAAGATATAATATAGTATATAATATACATACAATATTATATTACATAGTATATAAATATATATTTCTTGTATTATATAATGTATCTCTTTTTTGCAATCTTTTAAAAAAGAATAATTAAGATAGCAAGAGGCAAGGAAAATTTAATTGCCCCTAAATTTCTCATAATTATTTGACAAAAAATGATAAACATGGAATGCACACAACACATCATAAGTTGAATAGATGGAAAAGAGAATTTTTTCAATCAATTAGGGATGGAAGTTCCACAAGGGCCAATTCCAAAGGAAATTTTCTCATGGTGTTTCATTGTGATGCAAACTTCTACAAGGTTTCTAGTGCTAAAGGTAGAACCTACATAGCTCACTTGTGATGTGAAGTCCCACATATCTAGTTATAGGTCAAGAGTCTCACAATTGTCTCAATGGAATAGGAAATCCTCCTAACTTCAATGACAAGGTCAATTCCTACAAGTTCACTTAGTTGGTTCAGATAGGTCCAAGTTCCCTACAATTGTAGGAAATCTAGTCACTACAAGATGCACAAGAATTTTAAGTGTTGTTTCACCTTTGCAGAAAGACTAGATGCATTGGAAACTTTATGGGATTTCATTTCAAAATTGCACCTTTATAGGTTGCACCTTCACAACTGCATCTATGTGGGATTTCCTATTGCATATGGATATGTGGAATTTCTTATTACATCAAGATTTTTCAAATAAGAATATGAAAGGAAACAACATCTATATTTTAGATAGAATGTGAATGTTGTTTGTACTCTTAGATATTATGTTTTAGTTTACTGTTCATAGTCCCTTTGAATAGGTCAATGCTCTCTTTGGTTTTAGGTGGGATTTTTCCATTAGTTAAAGGAAAGTTTTATTTTGTTTATTTGATGTCATTTTGATGAAGGTTGGCCTAGAATTTTGTGGGTTGCTATATCTTCCCCACAAAATGTAGGTTGAACAAGGGCATATGCACCTTTTTCAAGTTGGATGAGGGCATCTACATCTTTTGTGGGTCAAATGAGGGAAACTACTAATTTTGTGGGTTATATGAGGGAATCTAAACCTTTTGTGGGTTGAACAAGGGAATGCACACATTTTACGGTTTAGATAAACCCAATTTGTCTTCATAAATAGGGAATAGGTGGAACCAAATTCTCCACACATGGATTAGATGAGGGAATTTGCAAATTTTGTGGGTTGGATGAGGGCATCTACACCTTATCCAACCCAGAAAAGGTTTATATGCCCTCATCTAACCCACAAAAGGTGTAGACACCCTCATTTGACCTACAAAAATATATAGATGCCCTCATTTGACCCATAAAAAGGTACAAATATCCTTGTTCAATATACAAAATGTGAATATACCCTCACTTGACCCATAAAAGGTGCAGATTTCAAAGGTACATATGCCCTCATTTGACCTACAAAAGGTGTAGATTTCATCTATTATTTTTGCAATATTTGCACATCCATTACCTTACCAAACTTCCATAATTACCATAGCATTGCACTTATACACCCTAGATGGGTTTGATAGACCCAAGTGCACCTTGCAAGATTTCACATTACAAGTGCACCTTGACATTTCAAGACTTTTGGCTCTTGTCAGATAGACCATTTTAGCGCACACCCATAAGATATTGGTTGCATTTAATTTTACTAATAATTATTCATATATTTTTATTCATAAAGAATTATGTCTCATTTTATTACAAATGATATGTGTCCGCAAATAATCTAGACAAAACCAATACTGTTATGTTAGTCTTTGGCAAGAACTTTACTACCCTACATCCCTTATTTTATAATATTATTGGTTTCATCAAAATGCTAAAATATAGCTATTATTTCAAAGTTTAGCATAACATTCTTAGAAATCCAAATTAGAAAAAATAGTCCTTCAATTTAAAACCACCTAATAAAATCAATAATAAATATTACACCAAAAGAATTGCCCTTTCATTGGAATTATAAAGAAATCTTTGTGTCCCCTCTAGTTAGGGGAAGAGATTTTTTTGTTTTTAGGATTATTTTAACTAAACGAAAGGGAAAATTACTAGAAGAGTTTAAATAATTAGTGTGGTGTGATTTTCTATTTATTTAAAATAAAATGATTATAAATTAAAATAATTTTATGTATATGTATAGTTGAGTTTTACAAAGTAATGTTGTACATTCAATTCAACTTTTTGAATAATCAATATATAATATGTTGGTTATGTAATGTAAAATTAAAATGGGTTTTACATAATTTATTATATGTAGTGATTTAATCTTTATGGATTTTCATTATTGATATATGACCTTATCTATATCTTTATAAAGAAATGTTCACATCTAAAGAAGCATTTTTACCTCCTCCATCAATTACATTATGTAGTGACAGAAAAAGTATCATTTTTCCTCACTTAATTTGGGAGTAATTGATAATATGAGCTAATTGATGCCTTAATTTGGTGTTGTAATATGTTTAATTGGTTCTATTTTGCATCCACATGCCTTATTAAATGTATTTTTTTATGGATAATCCTGACATTTAACAAATGGCCAATCATAATTCAATGTTTTTTATTATATGTTCTAGATCTAGGGATCTAGGATTCATACGCCACCTTGGGCATATGAGTCCCATCTAGGTCTTGGGACCTGATTTTAAATTGCACATTGAACAAGACACTCCTAGAAATGTGTGTCCCAGGTTTTAGCCACTAGGACTCATACACCCCAACTGACATATGAGTCCCGCTTTAACCAAGACCTATTTTAATTCAAATTCTTGGTGGTATTTTATTATCCTAGATCTGATGTCGGCTTATAGTGTTGTAATTTTGGGAAATTAAGCATTAAAAAGTATAAATACAAGGTTATTTCACATAGTTTAATCCTATAATTTCATAAGCAATCAAGAGTACTTTCACAAGATAATTCAAGAGCATTTCTAAGGCATTCAAAGAAAAATTATTGAAGATTATTGTAGCAATCAAGAGTCATTTCATCATGTCAAAGGCTTGATGCATCATGCATGTGATTTTGAGCTAATGTTGTGATGTATTGTTCAAGATCAATTCAAGTATTCAAAGGCATTATCTTTCATCAAGAATCATGATCAAGATCTACATCCATTGAGGCCACTTCATGCTTGTTTGCAAATCTACAAGGTTTCAAAAAAGGTTATATTGTTTCATCTTATGTTTCATGTTTCATTTCATTCATGCCTCATTTCTCATTAAGGCTTGATTACCAAAAAGGGGTTTGATCAAGGAAAACCCACATTGCCTAACAAAAAACATTTTTTTCCCTCTCTTTGTATGTTGTAGGTTTATAGGTTGGAGAAAAAATGGATTTGAAGCCTTCAAAAGTACCAAAGTTGCAAAGTTGTAAAAAGTTGTAAAGTTGTCAAGGCTCACAAAAAATCAGATCTAGAGCTATTGAATAAGACAACTAAGAAGGGGGGGTGAATCATTTATAGCAAATTTTACCTTTATAACATTCACCAAAACTTAGATAAATCTCAATTCTTAACTTTGCTAAAATTATTAAACATTAAGTGCAAGTGCAGAAATTGAAAACCATCACAAAAACATAGTAACACCAGGATTATGTGGAAAACCCAATGAGGGAAAAACCATGGTGAGGATTAACTCACACTATAGAAAATATCAAAATCAATTATAAAAGGATCATTGCCTGAGAAAAAGGGCTCACTACCAAAACAAGGACTCACTATCCAATGGGGTTAACCACTTGGAGGGCTCACTACCATAGCGATACAAAGAGGATAGAAGAGATATGTTATAGAGAGAAGAAAATCTCAATGCAACATAGAAATCCACCATAATTTTCTCAACCACTTGTAGACATGCATGAATGATAGAGTCCACTTTTAGCTCACTACATCCAGAAACTCAACATTTAGACTTTGCACTAATTTGTCACACCCATATCACATACATCCACTTGATTCGCATTTTCTTTGCATCTATCTTCTCTATTTCTTTTCACTTATCTCTTTGTACATTTTTCACCACTAACTCATCCTATATTTATACCATCTTCAACTTTGAAACATATCTAAAGTTGGCCATCCATCATTAAATTCAAATTAGGTCGGTGCCAAAACATCCTAGGGTGGAATCAGAATGAGGGAAACCCAAACATGCACTTGATGAGGACCCAAATAGGTCCCAACACACTTCATCAATTTTGAAGGTAGTGTTTAACACAAGGTTGGCCAAACTAGTATAAAACACATAGAACAATTAAGAAAAATCCCTCCAGACACCAAAATTATCTTCAGCACGATCATAACAACTTAACTCTAGAACCACAAGTCATAAGACTTAACCAAAGATAAATCTAGACCAAAAGCATTTATCCCAGAGCTTGGCTAGAAGCACAAAAAACCATAGTTCATAATTGGTGAATATAACTGGCACTATATAATGAATCATAAGCCAAAAATATGGATATAGAAGCTTCCAACAACCATGATCAACATATCCAAACTGCACGCACATAGAAGCAAGTCTCATAGAAAAACCTAGAGCAATCACTGAACACTTGCAATCTTCCTTCAATACAATTTTCTCAATATCCTCAACATATACAGCTAATAACCTGCATCCATGACATTAATGACAATAGCAACCATTTGATAACCAATTGACTAGTTGACGTCAATGACAACACCTTACAACAAATTCTTCATACTTGCAACAATCTCCCCCTTTTTCATTGATGGCAACACATGATGTGAAAAACCATCAAAGACAACATACTAGCTTTGAACACACTTCTAATGATTTTTCTTTTTGTTTCTCCCCCTTAGTTAATAATATTTTCACATGATACTCTTCATCTTCCTATCCCCCTTTGACATCAATGGAAAAGTAAAAATATGTTTTACATTGATTTCCCCTTTGACATTAAAAATAGAATACTCATAAAATGACAAAACATGACACTACATGCTCCCCCTGAGAGGTAGCCACCAAAATATCAGTCCAAAAGAAAGATAGATCCATAGAT
>VDFB02154615.1:0-21592 GCA_007258455.2 Sequoia sempervirens | reverse complement strand
TCTAGTTTTTGGCATTAATCACATGGTAGCTTTGGCATTCATATGTAGTAAATTGCATATAGAGATATTGATTCTATTGTAATATCAAAGATATTGCCATCATCACATGGTATATTTTGGTATATTTTGGCATTGATACACATTAACTGCATCAGAGATATCGCAGTAGAGATTTGTATTCTTCTTTTTTGATGAAATGTAGCTTGTTTTCCATCTAGGTTTACCAGGGATAAGAGTGGTTATATGGCGTGAGACAGGTTTCAGTTGAAACCTCACACTATATATAGCCTCCATCACTAATAAGAATTAGGAGATCATGGAGATAAAAAAACAAGCACAAGTGAACAATGTGAAATATTGTATTTAGTCAATTCAAATGTACAAATGTAAGATTGAGGAAGCCTTCCATATATAGGCAAGGAAGAGGTAATCCACCTATCATGTGGATTGACAAGTACCTCATGATGTGGCACATATAAGTAGACACGTGTGCTATAGGTGTGAACCTATGGGTCATTAGGAATGTGTAAATCAACAACCTATTAGCCCAAGTCAACAATTTTGATGCCAAGTGTTGAGTGACCGTTGAGGTGAGATGGAAAGTCTTCCAACCTCAAAATGTATGTACATGAGGTTTACTAAACAACTTGGTAACCTGAGATTTAAAGGTTGCACATTCAGTTAGACTAACCTCATCAACCTAAATACACGTAAGTATAATGAATAGATAAATTATTTGCTCTAACAATAACATACATGTTTTATACATTTCATATGTTGAAGTGAAGTATTTGTTCAAATATCCTTTCTTTGTAATAATGATGACAATTTTTTGTATATGATTGTTTTTTTTTTGTTTGTTTTCGTCTGTGAATGATGTATCCCTCATACAATAAAAATGTGTTCACATTGATTAAGTTTTAAAAGAAATGATGTGTCTTAATAGTGCACATGGAATAAAAAGTAGACATGTCAATGATTTATAAATTGAAAACTTTCTTTTTACTAGAAAATTTACTTGATTACTTGAAGATGTCCAGTTTTTGTAATTTGTAATGAAAATGATATTAATTTGTTCAATCAAAATTTCTTATATTACCATTTGGATGTTGTTGTCAAGGAAATGCTTTTTATGTTCATATTTCCTTCAGTTAATATAGTAGGATTGTTTGGATATTTACAAAAATAAAGATTGTCAAAGATATAGAAGACATATAGTCAAGATAATATGATGATTATAACATTCTCATTTTTTTATATATGCATGTATCTTTTGCATTTATTTACCATCTTTTTCTCAAAACACTATAATTTATTGAATTCATAATACTTTCATGATAACAAATATTATAGTAACAATTAAATTCACTTCCACATTAGATTTTAATTTGCACTAAAATAAAGATATGGTATCATTTTTTATTCAATATGTTTATTACTTTAAAGCAACTATAATATAATTGTGGATATATATATATATATATATATATATATATATATATTTTAAATCATTATATTTAAAACTTTTCTTATCAATGCTGAAAAATAATTATCTATACTAATGTACCTTCAAAATATATATGCTTAAAAATAAAAAAACAACACCTAAACATTTGTGCATATAACCTATTCAAATAACAGTTTTAAATATTGTTCGTGTTGGGTACACAGCAGACGTACATTTAACGGTACTCTCTGCTAACTAGTGCTTTGTGTTGCATGCAAGAAAGTGGATAACTCTGACTCACTTCCGTCCTCACCAGGTTATCATTTCAAAATGTGGAAAACTACACTTGCCAAGGCTTTTTGCGATTTTAATTTGGGAAATTTTGATCTGGGGAATTTTGATCGTAAAGTATGCCATCTGGGAGGCGATGCATTCGGTAGACGAAATCTTGCCCTTCAGTATCTCACTCAATTCCGTAAGATGCAACTCGAATGGGTAACAGACGAAGACAAGGTGAGCAATTTCGTATATTTTTATTTTGTTGGGCAGAATGTAATTTTCTTTTGCTCTTTAAAACAAATTATTGCAAAGATGTGAAACTCTTTATTGTGTACCTTACAGGCACTCTGTTTCTTGAATAGAGCAGTGGAGGGCCGATGGGTATTGTTGGTTCTGGACAGTATCACAGAAAATAGCATAGACGAAGTGAGATATTATCATGTGGTAGAAGGCAGCTGTACCCTTTTTACTGAACGAAGCGTAGATGTTGTAAAGAAATTCAGTATCAACTCGCAATCGTTCAAAAGGCTTCAAGAGGAAGAGTTCTTAGCCATCTTGATGTTAAGGACATCTGATCGGCTGCCATACAGGCCTTTCGCTATGAGGTGCGCAAATAGGTGTTCATTCAAAGTGGACAGAGGTTTTTCTACAGGATTTCATCAATTAGCTTTGAAAGCTTTTGGCCGACACTGTTCCGATTTGTCAAAATGGCTTGCTCGGATGAAAGTTAACTTGGGTACAAACAGGGATCATTTGGATGACGTGATTGATGTGGTGAAATTTGCTTATTGTAGTTTTGACCGATCACCCCGCTTGCGTAGCTACTTTTACCATTTAGAAAAATGGTTTGCAGAAATAGATTGTGAGGATGACGTGTTTGCTGGGCTGTGCTGGATAGCAATAATGACTGAAAAGGAAATGCAAAACCACCCTTTAGAGACGAACCAGTCTAAGAAAGTATCGTCTTCAACCGAGGAAGATGTTGAGGGGGTAGCAATAAAGTTTAAGAAAGAGATTAAGTATCTCAAAGCAAAATTGTCTTCCGACGAAGTTGTGAAGTGGTTACTAATAAACTGCAAGAAAGATATCAAGGAAAAAGTGAGTTGAATGTCTGCATTCTTTAGTTTGTGATTGGTTTTTTTTTAATTAATCAATAAACCTTTCAACGCTTAATATAAACGTGGTTTCAGGTTGAAGAGATAAAACATATAAATCGCAAAGGTGGCGAAGAACATCGTGTTATCGTCAGACCTATAACGACCCGAGGAAGAGAAGAGGGTAAGGTTTTAATACTAATTTGGAATGTTTAATATGAAACAGTGAATTGGGTAGAATATTTTTAAATTTTAAATTTTAAAAAAATATAAGGCTTTATATTTATTATTTATATTTTTAAATAAAATAAAAAAATATAGATATTTTAAATAATTTTTAAAGTTGTTTTATTTATTCTTTATTTTCAATAATTTTAAGAATAATATCTTTCATTTCTTTTGGATAGATGTATTTAAGACATTTATGAAGTACATAAAATATAAAAGATCTAAAATTTTAATTATTATTTATTTAATACTCTCTCTCACACACACACACATATATATTCTTGAAATGACAACACTCTTGGGCTCTCATGGAAATAAGAACTCAAAAAATTTCATTGAGGGCTTTTTGGCATGGTTCTTGGCGTCACTAGGGCTTCTATAATCACTGGTTATTATAGTGGATGGAATGAGGAATGGTCTAGCTTGTCTATGACATGATTCAACTAGTATTAAACTTCACTTCGAGTGTAGGGTGTCTCTACTGGCAATGATTCTAAAAGGAAAACACCTGAATCTAAGGGTAGTGCTCTTCGAACTACCACAAATTGACCTTGCGCAAAGTTGTTGCAAGGGATTCATTTTCGAAGGCACCAAGATCATTCCTCTCCATTTTTACCACTCAGACCAAAGGATCACTTAGGTAACGATTATAGGAAAATAATACACTGTTTGAAAAAACCCCTAAAATTAAATATTGATGCCAATTTAATGAAAGATTTGTAGGAAAATGAGGATTTTTTTATCGAGAATGGGTTAATTGGAAGGTTTAGCCACTTCTAGCCAAGCCTACTAAATCTTCAAAAATGGATTACAAAATCATGGATGCCTCTTATGAAAGAAAAATTAAAAATTTATCTATGTGCTAAAGGTTTTTCATTGTGGTTTTTGACAGCAAGGAAGATAGAAACATTATTTTGAGTTATGTTTGGTCATGGGGGAAAAACATGCTGATGTTAAAATCATGGTATCCACACCTTAATCCATCCACCTAGTCATTTTCAGTCATGCCTATTGAGGTTTTCCATCCAAATCTTCCCCTTTATTACTTGTTTGAATCTTACTTTGCGAAAATTGGCAACTTCATTGGCAATTTTGAGGATAATAGATAAAGACTCAAGTTTTTTATATAGATAACCTTTGTCCAGATTTTGGTGGAAGTAGATACCTTAAAAGATCTTCCAACATAAACAATTTTGAATGAAAATGGACATTGATGGTCCCAACCCTTGGACCACGAAGGTCTATTTTTCAAGTGCAAAATATGTTATCAAATAGGGCATATTATAGTAGAATATCGAAACATAAAAATCTATACAATGAGGGAAGCAACATGGTGGAAAGATGCATCTTCCAAACATTATATTATTGATAGCTCAACTAAAAGGCTTGACTCCTTGCTAAAAACTAAAACAAGGAATGATTTACAAGAGGTTGAGCTTCCTTCAAAATTAGAGGTTGATGAAAAATTTCTTTAGCAAGCCGATTCAAATAACTTGGAAAAATAAAAACTAGCAATAACTCTATTCAAGAGTCCACAAAATATAGTCATGGGCCCAAAAATAAAAAAAATGTTCAAAATTCTAAGTGAATGATAAGGTGCTCCATATCTTGGGGATGACAGTTCACCATCCTAGACTCAATTCCAATCCACCTAGGTCCTAAAGGATCAAAATGTTAGTGGTTGTGCCAACAAATGACATACATTATAGAAAAGGAAAAATAACACATAAAAGTGAGGAAGTGTGTAATAAAATGCATCCATGATCTCACTCCTTAACAGTTACTTAACGTGTGTGGGCTTAGAGTAAAACTTGTTAGAAAAGTAGTCACTAGGCTTTTGATTATTACCTAGTTTGACATGTAATGGGTAGAAGTCCAAGAAATTTATGCAAATTTTATAATGATATTGATAAATGCAGCAACCCAATGTTGTATATGCTGTATATATATATTAAAAATTGTTTATTATTATTTTTACTTATATAGTTATTTTAAAATTATTTTTATTTTTTGTTTACGAGATTGAATAGTCATTCACTATAGTTCCTAATTATTTCACTAAAATTATTTTATTCATCATAGTTAAATGAAAATAATAATGTAATCAATAGGCCCTTGATCTATCAGTGAAGTTGAATGGTTTTAATGAGCCCACTAGGGATCAAGTCTTGTTGAGTACAAGGCCCATACAACATAAGGGATGAGGCTAGGATCGTGGACAAATTTGGCATAATGGACACCCATTAATCCTTGGCCCTCAACCAATGACATTTCAAGCTAAAGGCTTGTGCTTCCATATTAGGTAGCTAACAATTCTTTGTGGATGATATAAAATCCTCTATAAAAAAATCATGTAGGAAAATAAGTGATTTTATAAAGTTATTAAAATTTTCTATGTTGGTTATATTTATATATATAATATGTAAATTATTTTTACATGTGGGTTCTATTGATGAGTGTTTTTGCATGCACAAACTTAAGATAAAATGCTAAGTATCTTGTCTCCCTTGTAAGAAAATTTGATCCCACTTTGAAAAATTCTACCCCAAGGCTTCAATCGTTAGGTCTTAACTTGCAAAATAACTCAATATTATAATGTGTTAGGTGTTTCCATAAAGGGGCATTACATTTAGTCATTGGAAAACTAATAATGGTTATATATGTATATATACATACGTGCGCGTGCACACACACACACACACACACACACACACACATATATATATATATATTTGAATGAAATGTGTAAACCCTTAGTAGATCTTTAAATATGAGATCTGAAAATACTTTTCATCATTTGATATAGCAATATATTTGATGCTTATCCTAAACTAACTTTTTGATTTCAAATAAACTTTAAAACATAGGGTGAGAATGAAAAAAAGGATAAAATTCTTATGAATAACTACAATAATGATTCAGTCCCCCCCGAAATTGGATGGCTGAAGCTTAACTTTGACAGCTTAGCCAAACCTAACCCGAGTCTGACACGTGGGGGTGGGGTCATTTGTGATTATAAGAGAAAATTAATTTTGTCTTATGCGGTGAACTTGGGGGTGCAATTGTCCAACTTTGTTGAGGTGGCGGCAAATTTTCATGGGCTCCAGATTTCCACGCAAGCTGATGTTTCCAACTTGCTCATTGAGGGAGATGTAGTGTAGGAAAATGCATACCCTTGCATTTTCACACTTGTTTGGGCCCGCCTTGCTTTATTTATTCCTATTTATGTCTTAATTGGTCCTATTTTGCATCCACAAGCATAATAAATTATCTTTTTATGGCTAATCCCAACAAAAATCGATGGATAAATAATAATTTAATGATGTTGGTTGTGTGCCCTTGATCTTTGGACCGAGACTAAGATGCCACCTAGGGCATCTTTGTCCTTCAAAGGTCCTGGGATTCGATTTTTATAAAGCACCTCAAAGGGCTCCATTTTGGAGTCTGTGCCCTGAGTTTAAAGCCTCGGGACTAAGATGCCACCTAGGGTGTCTTAGTCCCCCTTCAGTTATTTTCAGGATTTAATTTCAAATCTTGGTGGGATTTAGCCTCTTTTAATTAATGTATTCATATGTCGTCTTGTTGTGGTGTAATTTTTTGAGATATTAAGCATGGATAAGTATAAATACAAGGTTTTTTGACTCATTTCTCACTTAGCAAGTTGAATGAACATTCCTAATAGCATAATTGAGTTCACAAGAGCATTCAAGAGTAATTCATCAAGGATTTAGAGCCATCATCAAGATTCAAGCATTATGTCAAAGACATTCTTGCACCATGTGTGTTTTTGAGCTAACATTTGTGATGTAGGGTTTTGATTCAAGCAAGCAATTCAAGTTAAGATCTATCAAGCATTCATTTGATTCAATATCTACATTCAAGCTAGCCACTTCATACAAGTTTGCAGATTTCATAACAAGGGTTTGGTGAGTTGCAACATAACACTTTGTTCATTCATTATTTCCCTCCATTATTTCATTTCATTCCAAGGTTTAATTACCAAACAAGAGGTTTGACCAAGGCAAACCCCCATTTACTAACAATCAACAAGTTTTTCCTTTCTTGTGTGCTTATAATTGCAGATTTAGGTTGAAGATCATTTGAAGTGCAAAGTTGTAAAGTTGCATTGAAAAGTTGTCATCTTCACAGAAAGTCACCTATAGGCTAGATTTGGAGGTTTTAGGACCTGAGATATGATAAGAAGGAAGTGTAGACATTGAACCTCAAGATCACATTTCAAAGAGAGCATTTTTTCATTTCTAGAATCCTTGTCACATTTCCAAACTTCCCAGGTACATACATCCTAACTTGTTGTTACTTAATTTTGTCATTTGCACTCATTATTTGGCTCGCATTACTTGGTTTTGTGAGTTGTGAATAACAAGTTGTCTTTTCCAAGCTTTTGATTGGTGGTGAACCCTTCAAAGCCTAAGGAATCTTCCTAGGTCTCCCTTGTTGAGAATTGACTAAACCGTTGTGTTGATAGTCAATCCAATTTGGGATCCTAGGTTTCTTTGAATGAACCATTCCCTCTATAGAGAAAAAATAAGAATTAGGGATTCCTTTCTTGTATTGTGAGTCCTTTCTCCTCCAAATATTTTTTCCCACGATTCAGGAGATTCCAGAAATACTATTCGCATGATGATAGGGAAGGCTAATCCTTGTTAGTAACTTCAGGACCCCATGTCACCAACTCGTAATCTTATGATTACCCATAGAAGTTATAGATCTAATCACGTGTTTATAAACAACAATAAAGTTGTGGATGTGCTTGCTAACATTGGCACCTTCACCCCAAATTTAGTTATATGGGATAATATTTTTCATATCCCTAGGCATGTGTACAAATTAATTCTTCATGATGCCAAAGTACTATCAAATTGAGATCAAGCTAGATTTGTTGTAAACTCCCTTTGATATTTGCCATGATTTTCACTTATGGTAAATTAATCCCTTTAAGCAGTTTTTTCATAAAAACATTTAATTGTGGCTCTAGTATTCATCTTGTGATTTCTATAGATTGTGTTTTTTGCTCTGGAGTTTGCAAATTTTTCCTTGGGGGTTGAATTGGTTTAGGAAGAACTTGCTAAAATTGTGAGATGTGGAAATAGGACAAGTTTGGCCCGTCATTCAATGGGGCAAGTTGGCCTTGTATGTAGAAGGCATGCAGGGGCAAGACACTAAGATTTCTATGGAGTTCACTACCTCCTGGGCGAATGGCACTATCATCGTTGGTGGGTCCTTCATGATGACTATCGAGCTTATTGCTGTGGCAACAAGGCTTCCATTGGAGGGTGTGTGCATTCCTCGTAAGCCTAAGGGCCATTATCAGAAAGACATGGATTGTTTTTTGAAAGAGGGAGAAAAAGTGAATAGACTCCAAAATGGCTTCAATTGGGTTGACCTTCTCAATGTTTGGAGTAAGGTTGTGGAAGTACTTATGAGGTATGTAATGCTCGAGGGTCGGTTCCATCGCTTTCATGCTCATTTTTTTCGATGCTTAACCATCTCCATTATAATTTAAAGATGAAATTTTCCTTTTGGACTTTTTCCTCTCTTGAACAATCTATCAAAAACATCTAATTAAAAGCAAGAATTTACCTATTCACCAGGGTCTTATCTTCTATCTCTGCCATTACCAAGCCACTTTGTTACCCTCTCCTACCATTTTTAAAAACAACACCTTGTTCATTTGTGACCCTGCTGAACCCCCTACAGACCCTAGTCCATCCATTACCTTGGACAAAACCCCACCCACTACTTGTTGTATTACCCATGCCCATGGTAAAACCCTTGCTAATGAGGAAATCTGTCCCGACCCTATTAAATGTGTTTCCCTATCAGATCCTACTCCTATTTCTACTTTTCGATCTGATAATTCAGATAATTTGAATGACAAGTCATGGAATCTTACCCCTACCAATTCTCCCATCCACTCCCTCATTCAGGTGGAGGTTTGTGATGTCCCCAACAACCCCTTATCATTAACCCTAGCCTTCAAAATTCCCCTAATTTTTGCATCAATTTGGAGGGGACCCATGCTGAACCCAGGGCGGGTTTTGAAAATCATGCCTCCGACGACCCCTTTGTAATAAAATCAATAAAATTTCAGAGATAATTAATGTCTCGAATGACATCCTCAAGTGGCTCTTGGGTCAACTTGTTATTGCCAAAGAAAGAATTTAGATTCTAGAAAATAAGGTGCTACAACAACAAGTCTTGTGGCCATTAGGATATGATAGCCTCTGTGGCTAAGTCGTTTGAGCATTGGGCCAATTGGAATAAGGAGGTGGAAGAGCCGAGAGCTCTCGTAGGCACAAAGGAGGATAAAAAGAATTTACAAATGGAAATTGATGCTATTCATAGGAACTAGGAAAAAACCATGTAGTGCCTCTTGGTTATTACTAATTACAACAAGGAGACCATGAAGAACATCGCTCTCACCATCTAGATCTTTCAAGAAGAGATAAGGAAAAGCCATGGCAAACAGGTGGCTGAGAAAGGTCATGATGATAGTCACACAAAAAAGAAAGGTAAGTTGGTGGACAATTTAGTTTTGGATGCCATAGTGGATTCTCAAGCTATTCAGAAAGGCCCCCTATATTTCGAGGAGAAGCTCCACTTCTTGGCTTAGGAGTGGAAGGCTATTAGTGGTCTCAAGTTTTTGGGAGACCTATAGGTGTTTTTTGGTCATGTGTTGGTCTTTGGTCTATGTGCTATCTCTGTTTCTTTTTCTTGATCAAACTGTTTAAGTTTATCTTTTTACTTTAGTTTGTTGGGAACTTCACTTCTTGTGAGCCCCTCGTTCACCTTGATGGTTGTTTTGTAATGGGCATGGGCCCTTCCAGTCTTAATCTAATCAAAACTACAATAATGATTCAATGTTGCACATAGAGAGATTCCTTAAATAAGCCAATTTTTGTTTAATACAAGAAATACTCACAATGTTGCAAAAATTGTGATATGTTCAGTGGATGTAAAGATTTTTAAACTATAAAACTCACTTAAATACCCAAATCTAGTAGAATCAAAGCACATCTTCACAATTTGATGTAGGAGCATCTAGGGGTGTAAGGCAATCTTGCATCACCAAAATTATTGCGATTTCTCTTTTGTTGTTTTCAATAAGGGTTGAGGTGTGTGGGAAATAAATATTTTGATTTGCAACTTTGTAATTTCCCTTGTGGTGAAATTGTAATTGTAATTTTGGTGAGAATTATGCATTTATGAATATTTTCTAAGAAAATTTTGGGAAAATACCCCTCTTGGGCATCCCATTCTTGATGGGGACCATTTGGGGTGTATGTGCTTGCATGTTAAATTGTATTCCTTGCATGCAATTGCATGTTTGTGCTGCAAGCTTTGCATATTGTTGCATGTTCATATATGGAGTTGCTGGAGCTGTCAAGAATCAAAGAAGGTGTCATAATTGACCAAATTTGATTGGCCATGGTTTAAGTGCCTATGTGAAGGCCATATGAGCATTGAGTAATTTTATTATGTTTATGGTTATTTCTCCAAATGAGGCTTGTGTTTTCCAAGGAGGTGATTTTCTTGTGGTTTTGGAAAGCCATAGTGGTTTTCTCATTCTAAAACTTCTATATTATGATGCCTTGTCATTTGGGGAGATAGATTTGGGAGTTTTTGTAGGTGATATGGGGAGATGTTGCCAAATTGAAGAGAGTATTTGAAGACTCCATTGTTGTAGATTTCTATTTGCATAGAAGCCCATGTTTTTGGGATCTAGTGAGCTCCATATTTTGAGAGATAGTGAACTAGTGAAGTCTATATGAAGAGAGCTTGAGAGATTTAGAGGAAAGAAGGTTGAAAGAGACCAATAAGATATTTTTGTTGCGGGTTTGGAGGTGTGCTACAATAGCAAGAAGATTGATGATTTCATGGTTGGATTACATTAGTGATTTCTAATGAAGATTGTAGGGTGAAGATGCTAGAGGCTTGTGATAGAAGTCAAATTGAAGGAGATAATTTTTGTATTGATCTTTTCTATTTTGTATTAGTCATAGTTTAGAATTTTAATGATTTTCATCAGCGTATATGCCTATACAACCAATAGTTTCAGTTAATGTAGATGTAATTTTTGATTTCTAGGAGATTTTGAATGAACAAAGAACACTTCTTGCAGATTTTTGTGTTGTTTCCAACCATTTACAAGATGCATTTTTAGATTTTTGTGAGTATGTGAATGAGGGTTGGATATTTCTTACTTTATCTATGGTATCAGAGAGGGAGTTCTTGAGTGTGCAAGAAAAAGTGTCAATGTGAGGCAATTTGCACTAAGACCTGAGGGTGGAGAGTGTGTGGATTTTATTTGAAGATGGATGTGCAACTTGCAAAAAGACATTTTCAGAGGGTTTGAGGAACTGAGGTTCCTATGGTTGTAAATAGATCACCGAAGGAGGTAGTTTATGTCACAACCCTTACATTGAGATTATATGTTTGTTGATGTCTTTCAAATGCAATGTTAGTTGCAAATAACTACTTTCATGTGATTATGACATTGGGAATGAAAAGTTGTTATTTTATTGTAACTGTAATGTTAACGAACTTTTTATTTATTTATTGTCGTTGAATTTGTTGTTCATGAGAAGTGGAATGAGATCATGAGATCAAATTTCAATGCATATTATTAAGCCATGGAGAACGATCTAATCCATAATCCTTGCCAGTGGATGCAGGATTGCTAACGCCGCGAGGAAAAGGGAAATATCATCAGGGAGAGGACGTGGTTAATAATGGATCTATTTTATCATCAAACCTAGAGTCGGAGCAAGACAGTTGAGCCTACGTCATTGCCTTGGCCATGAGTAAATTATACAATTATTGATTAAGCAAGTTAATTTAAATGATCACCTTTATAGAGATTATAAATAACTAATAAATAATAAATTAAAAATAAAATAAAATAATAATAGAAATAATTTAAATATTTATTTTATCCTCTTGAAGATTTACGAATCAAATTCTTGATATATTTATATACTGGCAAGAGGGATCAAATATTGAATTAAAATATGGGATATACATTATTTACCACCGATTTTTAATGGGGAAAAACAATTGTAACATTTAGCATGGAAAAATTAAATGAATTTCTTTTGTGCCGTCGGGAGTTTGAAGGCAGAGGTCTTACCGCCATTTTTCCATGGAAATGAAACGGCTAAGAAGGAAGACAAGGGGACGCGAAGAAAATTCTTTTGGGGAGTTTTCTTTCTCAAGGAATCACAGTGGCTCGCAAGAGGGCATATATCGTGAATCTGAGTCATCTCTGGGGGGGACGGTGAATATATGTTGTCAATTTATGAGTAGGACGGGGGAAGCCATGCGTGGCGGAGTCTGATAGTTAAACTTCTTTTCTTTTCTCGTGAGGAGGTGATATCCAGTTCCAGAGTTGCGTCTTCACTTGGGTTGTCGTTTTTATTTTATATATTTATTCCTCCATTGGAAGCATTCTATTGTGGTATGGGAGCCGTTTTCAATTCTCACGGCTTTCTCATCTGAGACGGATTTAAAGGAGGGCAATTTGGAAATTCTCTTAGTCGGTATAAGCAAGAACCGAGCTCGAAGACTGAACTTGCAGTCCCTACCGCGGAAAGTTTCCGGAACAGGCTTCATCGAATTTTGATTACTCACTCAAGCACGTAAAAAGTAAACTAGATTTTGATAACCTAGAAATCTTAAAATGAAATGTTCAGAAAAGTAACGTATGGGAATTGAAAATTGCTTTGGTTTTTCATTTGCTTGAATGATAATGGGAATCGATCTGTCAGAGTTTGAGTAAAGTGCGTAATTAAGAGAATAGCCGGATTTCAATCATTCCTGTTCTTCTTCTTGAATGGGGATTAGGCAGTTGTCGTCTAATTGTTGCCCTGTTTTGATGCACTCATGCTTGAGTCGAAACTTTATTCCTCTTCTTTTCTGTTTATCTACAACAGTGTTGAGATTTTTATGTGCTTCTCATCTTAATCTTCAAATTCAAATCTTTATTTAAGGATCAATTGGATGCTCATGTCTGAATTAGACTTTCTGTCATTAGATTAATTTTGTATAAGGGTTCAGTTGAACCATTAGAGATATTTGATGTGCTTATCCTATTTGAACATCTCTATTTCCTTCCTGAAAGGAGACGTTGGTTAAATGCAATTTTCTTGCTCACCCGGGTCTTTGGATTTGATGTTTTCGTATTCGAAATACTCTTCTTAGTCTAGCCGTTTTTGGGAAGGTTAGTCAGAAGTTTTCTTTCATTAAGACTCTGTTGATCCTTTTGCCTTGCCTCAGTCACAACCTGCTTGAACTTTAACCCTAAATCTCTAATTTGGATATATGCCTTTCTCATACCAATCCAAGATCATCTAATCTGTGAAGTCCTTCAAGGGTGGCAGGTTCTGCTATTTTTGTTATTCTTTGGAAACTGAATCTTCTTATGAGGTGAAAAGATTATGTTAAAATTTCTCTCATAATACTTATGACTTGAGCTTAAACTCAAATTAAAGAAAAGCTTCCACCAAATCTTTGTGGTATAGACTAGGAAGATAAAATGTTGAGATCCAGATGAACCTTCTAATCGAATTTGTCTTTCTGAATGTTGAGCTCATTGGAAGCAACATTTGTAAAAGAAGAGATTTAATGAGAAACTAAGTTGTGGTAATGTTAACCTGTTGAAACCAAAGTCTCATCTCTTTTCGTAAAATGTTAAGTAGATCGAATAGTCTTTATTGATGTGTTTTGACATTGAGGCAGGATTCTCTTATATGTCCGAAATTAAGTGTTGTACCTTGATTCTAGAAGATTTGAATTCATATACTAAACACTGATTCCTTATTGTCGGATAAGACTTCTTAATCTCTCATCTCAAAATTTGTGACTAGCAAAATATGATTACTCAGATGGAATAAGCTATTGAGTTGAGTTCCTCTCCTTCTAAAGGGACAACAACATAACCCTTAAACAAGATGTGAAACCAAACCAAGTTCTGGTAACATTAAATCTTAGAGTTAAGACTTAACCTCAAGTTAAGAGAAGAAAGATAACCGAACTAGATATGGTAAAAAAAACTAAAACTTGATTGGAGACTTGTCATGCCGAGCAAAGGTGAGAGTGCTGACGACACATTACTGCTAAAGATGTCGGCACAGTAGTGCCAGAGACATCGGCACAGGAGTGCCAGAAAATATTAAAATCCTTGGCCAAGGTAGATGCCCGTTTGGCAATGTCAGCTTCCATGGCCAGATATACCCTGATCAGGATGATTCTTCTGATAGGAGGTACCTATAGAGGAAGGATCGATCAGTGGTATAGGTTCGTGGACATCAGGCTCAGAGGCATGATGATAAATTGATCCATGTTGATTACCCTCGTGAAGGGCGGGTTCTTCAGTAGAAGAAACTCGGGAGACCAGTAGGTCTTGGTTGGGCGGTAAAGCCCCTGATGATAATTCTCTTTCCCTCGATAAAGATTTCCAAGTATGATAGTATGGAGATGATGTCAAAAGGAATTCTTCCTCTCTCGTAAATCCAGGTACATGCAATGGTAATTGAACTTCTTTTTCATCTATGCCATGAATGCTATTCTTTATGTTAATGAACATAGTAAAATTCTCAGATACTTAGGGAGATAGTTACTTGAATTTATTCAGCTGTTGCATTGTTTCATAGCTGTAGTAATTATTCGTTATCTTCTGGGAGCAAAGAAAAGTAATTATTATTCTTCTGCAATTTCCTGTTAGATGTTTATAGTTTTCAGCTGAAAATGAAATTAAAAGTTAGTTGATGAAGTATATAATGTAACGACATCTGAATTGAATTCTCTTTTCCGTATTGCTGCAAATGAAACCCTAATTGGGCAGTTATTTAGTTATTGATCTGCCATGATCAGTCGGCGGAAAACTGTTGAACGATTCATGTGAACTGAAACTGAAACTGAAAATTAAAAAGATATTTGCAAGTTTGAGTTAGTTGGATCAATTGGAAACCCTTGTTTCGAAAACAGTTTAGCTGCAGTTCAGCTGAAAGTTAGTTATCAATTCAAAGTTTTAAAGCAGAAAGGAAGGCATTCTGATTTACAATAATATTGGTGAATATTGAAAGATGGTTTTGTAAACAGATAGTCGAAGGAGGCAGTTTACATAAGTAAAACTTGAGGATTTGAAGATTTGTGTTGAGGCTTTGTGAGGCCTTGAAAATGGAAAAGAGAGAAGAAAATGACTTTTTTCATTGGATGGAATTTGAGGATTCTTGGACTTGAGAAAATCATAGAGAGAATTAGAGAGAGAGAGCAAGAAGAAATAATGGTTGGGATGATAGAATTGTAGTAACAAGTGGATGAATTAAAAAAATAGATTGAAAGGAGAAAATGAGAAAAGAAAGAGTTGAAGGTGACTTTGATTATCCTTCTAATGATATTTTGAATGTAGGAAAGAAAGAATATGCAATAGAGTGTCATGCATGTGGCACAAAATAAGAGAAAGATGATGAATACAGTGAAATTGATGAGTGTGAATTTGAGGAATGTCTACTGGAAGACATGGAGGATGAAATTACATAGGTTGCATCAGCAGAAAAAGAGTTGAGTGCAATGGAGAGCATTGAAGAAGAGGAAACCAAAGTTGCAACAGTAAAAGAGGAGGTAAAACTTGCATTTTTTGAGTTAGTTGATGATTATGATTCGCTTATGAATTATGTGAATAGAATGGGTGTATATGAGGAAGCTAAAATTTTTGTTGCAGCAGTGAGGAAGAGAGGAATATCATACTTTGATGAGGTTATAACCAAATTTGATTTGTGTTTGAATGATATGATAAGTTATAGTGAAGAAAAAATTGTAGTAGTGGAATTTGTAGCAAAAGGCAATGTGGTAAATTCAGATTTTAATATATGTTTTGATGAGGATAAAAATGTAGAAATAGATAAAGTTGTTGCAAAAATTAATCAATTTGAGAAAACATGATGTGAAGGTAAAGCAAGAGTTTTCTAAAGAGATTTGTAGGAATGACAATTTGTTGCAAGATGGGAAGGATGAATATTTTGATTGTGTTACTAACACTGAAATGGATGCAAAGGAGGAATATGGAAAGGGTGAATATCTTGATTGTTTTATTGACATTGAATTTGTAACAAAGGTTATAGGACAAGGAAGTGATACAACTGCATGTCTTATAGAAGGCATTAAAGAAGAAAACAAAGTTGAAGAAGCAATAGGTGACGAAAAGGTAAATCCAAATTTTAGTGAATTTGAGACTAATTAGTTTCATGATGAGATGGATAAGTTAGTGAATATGGATGAGATGGTTTAGTTAGAGTTTTTTAGAGATGATTGGTATGCAAAAAAAAAATTTGTATGGTGTTGCAGAGTTAAGTGCAAGTGCAAATTGGTGGAGGTGGATGGACTATGGCGGGTTGAATCCCATAAGATTGGAGGAGAATATGAGATACATTTGGAGGAGGTGGTTAGGTTATGGTGGAGTTGATTCCACATCGAGGAAGACGAATAAAGAGAGGAGTTGTTAGAGGAGGAGGTTGCTTGTTCTAGCTAAGTGTTGGAAGAGGAGAAAGAAGAATCAATTATAGGTACCAAATTTAGTGATGGAGTTTGTTGAGGATTGCTTGCAATCCGAAAGGGTGGTACTACCTCTCAACTCCATTTTGTGTATCCATATTCACAAAAAAACTTCTTACCCCGAGTGTCTGATGCAGGAGCATCTAGGAGTGTAAGAAAATGTTGCATCACCAAAAATATTACTATTTCTCTTTTGGTGTTTTCAATAAGGGCTAAGGTGTGTGGAAAATAAATATTTTGATTTGCATCTTTGTAATTTCCCTTGTGGTGAAATTGTAATTATAATTTTGGCAAGAATTATGCATTTATGAATATTTTTTAAGGAAATTTGGGAAAACACCCATCCTAGTCGTTCCATTTGGGGTGCATGTGCTTGCAATGTTAAATTGTATTCCTTTCATGCAATAGCATATTTGTGCCACAAACTTTGCATGTTGCTACATGTTCATATATGGAGCCGTCAAAGCCATTGAGAATAAAAAAGGGTGTCGTAATTGACCAAATTTGATTGGCCATGGTTTAGGTGCTCATGTGAAGACCATGTGAGCATTGAGTAATTTTATTATTTTTTATGGTTATTTCTCCAAATGGAGTGTGGATTTTCCAAGGAGGTGTTTTTCTTATGGTTTTGGAAAACCATAGTGGTTTTCTCATTCAAAAACTTCTATATTATGATGCCTTGTCATTTGGGGAGATGGATTTGGGAGTTTTATAAGTGAAATGGGGAGATTCTATTTGTTTGAAGAGAGGATTTGAAGAATCCATTGTTACAAATTTCTATTTGCATAGAAGCCCATATTTTTGGGAGCTATTGAGCTCCATGTTTTGAGAGATAATGAGCTAGTGATGTCTATGTGAAGAGAGCTTGAGAGCTTTAGAGGAAAGAAGTTTAAAATAGACCAAGAAGAAATTTTTTTGTAGGTTAGGAGGTGTGCTACAGTAGCAAGAAGATTGATGATTTCATGGTTTGATTGCAATAACTTGATTTCTAATGAAGATTGTAGGGTGAATATTGTAGAGGTTTGTGATAAAAGTCAAATTGAAGGAGATAATTTTTGTATTGATATTTTCTATTTTGTATCAGTAATATTTTAGATTTGTAATGATTTTCATTAGCCCATATGGCTGCACAACTAATAGTTTCATTTATACTAAACAATTTTTGAATTTCTAGGAGATTTTGAATGAACAAAGAAGAACACTTCTTGCAGATTTTTTATGTTATTTCAAATCATTTACAAGATGCATTTATATATTTTTGTATGTGAATGAGGGTTGGATATGTCTTTCATCACAATCAAACTTAATTTAAAATAGGCTCATACTAACCATGCAATTGAACTTTAACTAACATTTGAAAGGGAACCATGAGGAACTACTAAAATAAATCCAAATTGCACTAAATCAATGCTTCTTCTTGTCTTGATCTCAAAATGGATTTAACTACAAAAATTCTTGATTTCTCTAACATTACTCTACTGATTGAATCTACACTAGATTGTTAACTAACTCTATATAAGGAAAAAATAATGGCTTTATAGGGTAGGCAAGGAAACTTAGGATACAATGAGTGGCTAGGATTCATACATCACCAAGCACTAAGATTACATGATCATTTAATAATTGGAACAACATTAAATATTCGTCCTCTATGTCCAATTGAATGTAGTTACAAACTTACCTTGACAACTATCTTCTTTTTTGTTGACTTTTCAAAATAACTTTGCATAAATTTGGCACTGGAACATGTAACTGGAACTAAGTTTAATATAGAACTTCATTTAATTATGGTACATTTTCAATTACAACTTTAAATTCCTTGAAAATATGGAAACAATTTACAAATATTTGGAACAACTACTAAAGATCTGGTACAATTCTCAATGTGGACACATTTGGTACACCATTATTCTCTATAAACCTAATACCAATTAACATGTTTAAATAAAAATAGCACAAATCCTAAGAAAACCCATATGAAAGTCTGTGTTATTAGCTAGTTGGCCTTATAACATTATTCTACTTTTATACTAAGTCATTATGTATTTTAATAATTTGATGGGAAAAATATTCAACAAAATTTTATTAGTTATTCTAATATACCAATAGACCTAATAATCCATTCAATTTTATCATAATATAAGCTTTATCAAAAAAAACTATTTTAAAGCTACAATATGATGAAAATATGCTTATTCCTTGTAGGGTTTGCAAATCAATCCGTAAGGAAAAATAAATTTTAACATTATTTCTAAAATTCATGTAGGGAAAACTTGATTTAGATACTTTGTTCTATAGAGGCCTCATAAAATTATTACTTACATAAGAAAAGGAAGTTGATCATTAGTTCCATCTTACAGAAATTAAATTTCAAAGTCATTGTCATATTATCATTATTCACTAATATTGCAGGACAACAGTCTTACCCATCTTTGAATCACAGTGGTGTTTTAGGGTGATGTCTTCTTAAGGGCCTTATGTGTAAATCATATTTCTTATCAAGAATAAAACTAAAACCTTTTCCATTTTAAAATTGTCTCTATGTTGCGAGAATGTGATACAACACAAAAATTATAGAGCTTTGGAGGACACTTTGGAGGACACATGGACCTATGAGTTATGAAGTACCTTGGGATATATATCAATATTAGGTGTATTCCCATAATGAAGAATTGAAGGAGTTGTCGAAACGCTAACACAATTTGATTGGTAGGAAATGGGGCTCTTAGTAAAGTATGGATACAACCCATATAGGCACAAAATCTTTGCGGCGTGTAATAATAGAACAAATCACATTATAAACAAATTGGAAGGTGGATGAGTGGTGGGAAAATTAGGTGTTATTGGAAATATCTGGATGGTGAGAGAAATCCCACAACAAAGTGAAACAAAAAAATAGAGGGTTTATCAAAATGAATGAATAATATGATAAACCAGTATGTTTTTCTTAGGATGTTTCACTCAATTATGAGGGCTAAAATGCATAAATAACAATAAAAAATGACTCCTAACTATTAGAGCAACAATGAGGGAAGTTTTGAGAGGCTAAATATGGTGAACCTTGTTGAAAACTTGTTGATTTTAGGTCACTGAGGACTCATTCACCCCAAGTGGCGAATGGGTCCCTGTTAGGGTTTCTGAGAACTTTCAGATCCTCGATGCTCAACTCCTGAAAATCTTAAACAAATCTTGTAGCCTTATAAAGTATTCTTAAAATATGGATGGCAACTTTGCAACTTGACAACTTTGACAATTTTGCTTCAATCTTGTTCTCCACTTGATCTTCAACCTAAAAACCTACAAACACACACCAAAGAGGAGAAAAAATTGATGATTGTTGTAGTGTATAAAATTGTACGCTCTTGAAAATGGTATAATTTCACACTTAATCTGGACCTATTTTAGCACCCTTGCATTAAATGCCCCTTTAAGTCATTATTAATAGGCCCCCAAGACCCTTTATTTTGGATCTCGTGGCATATTTCAACTAAAAACTTGACAAAATCATCAAAAAAACTTAAATTTCTAATAACCCACCCCAAAAATCTAGGATGGGACTCATACTCCACCTTGGGTATATGAGTCCCCCTAGGTGGGATCCATATGCTAGAGGCATGACATATGAGTCCCATTTGGGAATTTTTTAGGGTTTGAGCGAGAAATTCAAATTTTTGGTTGATGTTGGCTTTTGAGATCTAAATAATGGCAAATTAGGTGTAAATGCCTATATAAGCAAGCTTCTATGTCATTATTTCACCTAAGCAAGAATTTTTAAGAGCAATTTCAAGATCCAAGCATTTAAAAGCATTCAAGCATTCTTCACAAGAGCATTCAATAACATGTAATCAACAAAGTTGAAGTCTTGGAGCAGCATCAAATTGTTTTTGCAGGTCTTCAAGCTCACTTTCATTCAATATCTAGCATTATCAAAGGTTGATCATGGTTGCCTATGGTGAATCATGATGGATTCTAGTTTGGGGAGATACAACTAGCCATCAAGCCAAGCCTAATGACTTGTTTCCTAAGTGATTTCATCCTCCATAATCATTCTACATTTAGCCCAAGGAAGGTACAAGCATTATTAGGGCTCATTTGGGGTTATTAGAGATCTATCAAAGTGAGTCATTCATCTTCATGTTCCATTCATGCATCTCATTCTAGCACATTAGAATAGGGTTGCATTGCATTTCAGATTTCCTAATCTTAGACACACCTAAGGTTAGGGTTTGCGTTTCTATTTACATTCATGTTTCATTATTTCTATCATGGTTTAATTACCAAACTAGGGGTTTGATTGAGGCAAACCCCACATAAGCAAAATCAAGTCTATATTTTGTTTTGCAGGTCTTTTTATAGATTCAGATCTGGAAATTAGTTTGGAAGGGAAGAATAGAGATTGGAGCACAGATCTGAACTTTGAATTCCCAAAAAAGCGAAATGAGACTGATATGCCAGAAGTGGCGTATAAGTCCCACTACATGCATTTTTCTAGATTCTTGTAGACCCTGACTCTATATTGCTACAAACTTACTCCAGACTAGAAACCCTAGTATGGGATTGATATGCCTAGATTGGCGTATGAGTCCCAGTGTGCCAAAATGTGTTTCTTTTATTCTTGAACCTTTGATTTAATTAAGATAAATGTGTGATTTACTTTTTCATGATGATAATTGAAACAAATTTATTCTATTTTCTAAATTTATTTATTTTGTTGGTAAATGTTTTATCTCTACTTTCCTTTTGCATCCATGTAGCCTTAGTCTATGTGTTTAGGATTTATTGATCTCTTATGAGTAGTATTTTAACTTTCTATAGGTTGATGATCATACAAATATTCATTTCTTTCTTTTCATCACTTTAGATGTGTCTCTTCACCATTGTTGACTATTATGCCATTTATTTGTAATCCTTATTTCATGAAAATGATTTCTTAATCTTAGTGCATCTTTTTTGTGGATTAGAATTTAATTTT
>VDFB02154613.1:0-26751 GCA_007258455.2 Sequoia sempervirens | reverse complement strand
TAATACCACTTATACCACAAATGAAAAAAATAATCATAGACATAAGCGGTGGACAATCTGTAATAAAAGTTAGAACAAAATAATCAAAAGCATCATCCTCTATCCCACTAAATGGCCAAAGAAGGATCTTAGAATGCTTAGTGTATGTCATAGACTGAAGGGACGAGGCCGGCATATCCTAGGAAGAAGCCAGGAACACATGTCTCTCAAGTTATAATTATTGGGTGCATTAGTGATTATCTTAGAGATTAAAATCTTGAAAGTAACATTGAAGAAGTTAGGATCCAGCGGGGAGTTTTCAAGATATTAATTTTAATCATTATTTCAGAGAGAGCAATAGGATAGTAGATAGATTGGAAAATGTCAGAATTGTTCAATTTCCCTTCTGTATTAAGGCTTGCATTGATTCAAAGCCTGGAAGATTAGTGATATTATTGAATGTTTAAAATTCTAAGTTTTTGGCCACCTCCCCCAATTTTTGATCCCCGTCACATTAATGGGAGTATTTTAGTATGAAAATTCATTATAATATAGAGACTTCCATTTTGTGCAAAAGATGCAATCGACTCTATATATCTTGGGTGTTATATAGTGTTTTGTCATAGCTTGATAATTTGTAAGGTTTGGGGTGCTCTTTAGGGTGATTTGTAAAGTCTGTGGCACGATTCAGGGGTAATTTTTAAGTTCCCTAATGTTGTACGGTATTTCAAGAGGTAATCATGGACAGAATAGTGTATACAGGGATGTTTGTGAGTATAAAGAAAAATATGTTGTATTAAGAACCAGTAATACTACCCAAATACTCTTAAGAATCATAAGCAGCCACTACATAAAAGTGCTAGCGCAAGTCATCATAGGTCTTGTTCTTTGTAAATATTCTTGTACATAAGTAGTTTAGTTTAATTAAAGTTAGATTTAGATTTCATTTAGTCATTCATCCATTTTTTTTGAGCTTTAAGATCAACAATTTGCGAAGAAAAATATTCTTGCATTCTATTCATCAAAATGTAATAAAAATTATAGCTCACTATTTACATTGCAAAAGCCATCATATGCCTAAGGCATCCCCAAAATATATTCACAAGGGCAATGTGAAACCTTCATTATGCAGAGGAGTATCTTTACATACTTTTAGCAAAAAGAGGCTAAACTTCCTCATTTCTTACCAGATTGGTAAATCTTGTATCTCTTCAATGTCTTAATCTTGCTTTAAGGCAACATTATTCAAGAACATATACCCTACAAAATCTCTCTAGCAATGCTCCACTAGCAAGACTGTGGAAAATATCCTTGTACAAGTTGATTAACCAAGGCTAGTGCACCCTCTTTTGATTCTCATAAATCAAGTACAAGGATGCAACAAACCTTGATGATAGTTTAAAGGTTGTAGTAGCTAAACTGAGTCTTCCAAAGTTATTTTTCCCTCTTTGTTTCTGTAGGAACAAAAGACTAGTATATCATCTTGATGAGTGTAGAATACACTTTTACCATTTTTTCCTATCTATGACAGTCAACTTTTGGAGAATGCCATTATGGAATAGGGCAGTTGCTGGTATATGAATGGAAGTTGCTTTTTGGGGTTGAGCTCTCCCAATTGATGCATGTTTTAGATGATGGACCATGCTAATGGCGTGGCAATCTAGATATCTTTCCATTTCCCCTCTGCAAACCTAACAATCGATACAAAACACAAAAACCCAAGATTGTGAACGCTATGGGCATGAACAGAGACCCTATCGGTGGACCTCCTACAATTGCAGGTGGAACAATAGATAAATTGCAAACATAATTACAAACCCTTACAAAACTTTGCTTGAGCAGTACGCTAACCGAATCAAAATATAGAAGTATGATAAGTAACTAAAATATTCTCAAGGTATCTCCTGATGATATCTAAGCTAATTCTAACTCATTAAGTTATATGTTTCTTGAAGGATTTGGAGGAAACCCATATTCAGTTCTTGCAGTTTAGGTAGTAAAATGGAGCATACTCTAGTCCTCATCAAAATTTTTTTACCAATTAGAAATTAATTTTGATTTTTTTGGTTTAAGTTCCTCTTGCATCATGTGTATTAAATCACTAATGGCTCCTTATGTCAGTTGTTTGATTTGGAAACCATTAGTTGCTTATGTAGTGTGACGATATTGTATTTTGGCTAAAGTTTTGAAGCAACTCTTCTGGGTAGCCTATTCAAATTGTAAGCCATTGCCTTTATTTTTAATTATCTGACAAGTGACCATGTGAAGTGAGATCTACTTTAAAAAATTATCAGATATGAATACTCCAGTGCTTGAGTGGTCAATAAGGTACAAGGTGGCAGTTGGTATAGCTAGGGGACTGCATTATTTGCACAAATGTTGTCAAAGGCGGATGATTCACAAGGATATCAAAGCAGCCAATATTCTTCTAGGTAGAGGATATCTAGAAAAAATCCTTGCAAACAATAAACAACAAAAAGGGTCAACTACACTGCAATTACAATAAAAAAATAGAACATCTTTCAAATGCTTTGTAGCATTTCCTAGGCTAGTGTTACAACAAGCCACCATTAGATACAGCTGAAAAACTATTACAAAACTCTACCAAAGCATTCTGAAAAATTTACTGGAATCATGCACTTCCTGTCAAACGGTGGTGGGAATTTTAATACAGAAAAATGCTTACCTTGTTTGGAGAATGACTCAAGATTCTGCACAAAGCAATCTCGCTAAAACATGAAACCCTAGCAAAGCAGAAATTTTCCTAAATGAGACAAACCGAAAGCAATCATGGTAAAGCTGGTACTTCAATCTACTCACAGTAAACCAAAAGTAGGGCCAGTGCAGATTTATAGCCAACCTTCGCCGTGACGAAGTAGCTCCTACTCAGTCGCCAAGCAGCTCCATAGCAACAACCGGAAGCATGAGGTGGGCATACAAAGACCATTGTAAAAACTCTGGTTACCAAACACTATTTTTACCCCTCGGCGGACATGTTTCCCTGAAAAAAATTTCCAACGTGAGACAACTTCCCCGCCGGAAGCTCACGTATAATATAGCCTATCGGCTAAAATATAAATATTATATTATAATATTGTATAATATAAATATTATATTATATTATTATAATATAATATAATATAATAATATTATATACATGATTTAATAGAATAATAGAGGACTTAATATTATATAGATGATAGATAATTTGTGAAAAATTATAAAAAAGTAATATTATATTGTAATATTTATATTATAATATAATATAATATAACATAATAATATTATATACATGATTTAATAGAATAATAGAGGACTTAATATTATATAGATGATAGATAATTCGTGAATAAACTTTGTCCATGAAGAAGGGAGCTATAAGTAATAAGTAATGAAACTCTGAATTTCATTGAGAGTTTGATCCTGGCTCAAGATGAACGCTAGCGACATGCTTAACACATGTAAGTTGGATAGGAAGTCATGTTTCCAGTGGCGAACGGGTGAGTAATGCGTAAGAACCTGCCCTTGGGAGGGGAACAAGCTTAGGTAGGGGTCCCATGAGGGGGGCTTAAACTCTATGGATTATGATCAAATTTGAAAGAAAAAAGAATAGAGGAGTAATAATCATATATTTAGTCATTTTTATTCGTCTGATATTAATTATTTATTTAGCCATTTAGTTTTGATTTTACCTTATGACCAAATTAGTCACTTATAAATGACCCAATTAGTCATTTATTTGCAATATTCTACTAGTGTTAGTCACGTGATTAAAATTTTTAGTCATGTGACTAAAATTTATTCACGTAGTCATTTATTTGCCAAATTCTACTAGTGACAATATGCACGAACTCGGGCTTTGTTTGAAGCTTTCATGAAAGAACTTGCTTGAGGATTCTTGTTTTCTCTACTGAGCACAAGGTAATATGCTTCTATGGCTCCTAGTTTTAGTTCATTCTAGCTTTATGGCCGTGGCCAAGACAACCTTTAATGTATTTGTTTTTATATTTATGCGCTTATATTTGTTATCTCTGTATTCTTTATCTTTATTGACCACCCTACATGAGCTCGCATTGGATATTTTCATGGGGTTTGAGACTCTAGTATATCCTTAGCTGCGGCTATATGTATCTCAGAAAATGCATTTTAAAACTTTTGGGTTCAACCCAAAATAGGAAATTCTTTCTCCCTCACATTTGAGGACAAATTCCTTCATGGGTGTCATGAAAATAGAAGGAAAACTAGCATCCTCTAATTCTGAAGCTTGACCCATCAAAAGAAATTCACATTTTTGTATTCTTGTTGTCTAATACAAAATCCTCACATGGGTTATCACTGCAATTGTATTTTCTATATTTTAAAAGCAAACCCCAAACGTGGGTATTCGGGAAACAAAATATATTCATTGTACATTCAAATTATAAGATCGACCCATGATGGCTTGTGCTCTACTTTGACATTTTTTTGAAAAGAAAAACTCACATGGATAAGTTGGAAATATATCTGTTTTTATTTAATATTCATATGAAAATTAGCTCGACCACCATTGTTTCTTTTGCACTTTTAGCTACAAAACTTAGACATGGAATTTGTTACTAAAACTGGGCTCAACCCCTCTCTTATTTCTGCATTTTATGTGAAATCCCTACCATGCAAACTCGTTTGTGATATGAAAAGTCTGCAATTTCAATAATTGTGTAAAATCTAAGCTTCTTTTAGTCATTCAAAATTTTCAACATTCATAGGTATACCACCATATGATAAAACTGAAAGCTTATTTAAAACCCTCTTATATCTGCATTTTTCTTGCAACTCGTAGAGTTATCCCCATACTCCTACATTTGTCTCTTTGTGAAGAAAAGAACCATAGGTTCATGAATGCTGGAAATGTATATGCTATTTGCATTACTTAAATATTGACTTCATGTTGCTTTCCTTTGCACTCAGAATTGTTCCTTTTTGGAGTCCTTAACTCTACCATACAACAACATTTGATTTCTATTCTTGGATTTCACATTTGATAATGAGCACTGTAATGAGCTCATTTCTTTCTTTGTGACCACAAGTACCCTGATAGAACAGTGGCATCTATACTCCTCGGGCCACTTTGATGCTGTCTCCTTATTGATTTTTCTTGAAGAAACTTAGGGTGATTGTTTTTCTTGACTCTGTTCTTGGACTTATGCATAAATTTTAACTGAAACATTGTAGTTCTGAGGGATGCATCTTACTTGATTATTTCAGTGCATTTCAAGTGCATGATTAACGTTTCAGAAATACCCTCCGTTAAGAACTGCTATCATTTCTTGTCATTCTGGAACAAATGTTTCCGCATTATAATTCTCAATGTTGTATTTACTTATTAGCCAACCTAGGACTGACTGTCCATTACCATTTGAATGCAATATTTGTTCCCTCATGCTTTTGGGCTTTGACCTGGCACTCTTCATGCATTTTTATGCTCCACTTAATAAACTATTATGTAAATATACTTTCTCTTAAGATGAAAATTGAAATAAATCCCTTCACTAAGGCATAATGTATGCATGTTCACTATCCTTGGTTGTGAAAAAACATTGATGAACCGAACCTAAAAAATGGTCATAATGAACAAATAACACAAAATGTGAACCATACAACATATGTTTGATATAATTGTACTCAGTTGAATTAACTGAGCAAGTTAAACTCATTGTTCACCTGTAGCTTTCAGAAAGCATTAACCTGATTGTTATGAATGCACAGTTGGTTTAATAGCTCGATAGATAACTATGCTTTACTCTTTCAGTTGTATATCACTTCTTTTGATGAATATATGATGATGTAATCTTTAAATCAGCCTATTTATAATGAATAGGGCAGCATGCCGAGCTCTACCCTTGTGGGAGCCCTTTTTCTCCACATGCTTGGTCTTCAAATAATGATCAGCTTCATGATTTTCTCTATACCTGCACAAGGAAACAAATAATGTTAGCATAAAAAATAGAATATGATGATCATGTTGATGTTTCTCCTTCAACTAGTTTCTTTTGTACTTCTTTGATTTTTTAGTGTATGATTAATAGTAGGCTGCACTATTGTTGGTGACTCATATAGGTTTCTTCATAATTGAAGCCTCTGACATCTCCTTCTTTCTCTTACAGGTCAATCGACGCTCGAGCAGACAAAGGTGCACCATTCATTGTCGACCATCGATAATCAAGAAATGATGATTATGCCATTACTTATGTGATTTATTCTTTCACATATTCCATAGTGTAGTGTACTACTAATGATGCACTATGACAATCACATCCACGAATTGTGTGGATATTTGATTTCATTTTATGCTTTTCACTTTGAAAATAAAATGCATTCCAATGCAATTTTGTAATATCATTTGGATTCTTGCAATCGAATGAAGCTATGTAAATATGAATCTTTTCATGAAATAAATGAAAGCATTCAGAATGGTTTGTTATTTATATGCTTAATTCTGTATTTCATTTAATTCCTGAAACATTGAATAACACTCTAAAATTTTGATTCTTCTTTTAAATGCACCATTGTCACTTAATGAATAATGATAAAAGATGTAAACACCACTTAAACACAACCTGCAATTTCATCTTAAGATAAAACAATGTTTAACCAGCTCCACCAATCGATCTGTGGCAAAAAAATGGTAACATTTTGGTGATTTCCTCTAAATGCTTGCCTGCTAAGCATAGATTAGTGGCCTTAAAACAATCCATTGGGTGCAGAGTCGAATCTGCCCACTCTTGAAACTCAAGAAATTTGAAAAGAAACACTCCAAACAGTAGCAAAAGAAAATAAAAAACAACTGAAAGTAAACTAGCAGGCCCTGATGGCCAACAGGACATGCGCAACAACGCTTAGGGAAAGCAAAACTACTAAAATTAAATGTGCGGAACACACTTATTTGCAAACTACTCTACTTAACTACGAGATAACTTATCTCAGAGGCAGTGCTTGAGGTAGATCCCATTAACTGGGATAGACAACACCTCGCTAGTCATCTTGGAAAGTTGGAATGTGTTGTGTTCCTTGCATTCTATGATCACATAAGGCCCATCCCACATTACATCAAACTTGGAAGGTCTAGGTCTGCTTTTAAACTCATTCCACTTGAAAACCAAATCTCCAATGATGAACTCACGTGGTCTTGCCCTCTTATCAAAAGAATTCTTCATTTGAGCTTGATGTATTTCCAGTTGTCTGAGAGCTTCCTTTCTGGTTTCTTCCAACTCTACCAGTTGTGCAAACCTCACCTCAAGAGGTTGTTCATTTAGAAATTCCAATTCTTTAACATAACTTAAAGTTGGCAACTCAATTGAAATAGGTAACTTAGCCTCTTTACCATAAGTTAAAACAAAAGGTGAACAAGTGGCCCTTTTAGGGGTTATTCTATTAACCCAAAGGGATAACTTCAGCTTTTTGTACCATGTCCTTTGATTATCTTCAACAATCTTCTTGATTATACGAATCAAATTCTTATTTGTAGATTCTACCTGTCCATTGCCCTGTAGATAATAATTGGAAGACGTGTTCAAATAGATGTTATTTCTAACTGACCAGTCAGAAATCCTCAAACCAATAAAAGCCAAACCATTGTCAGAAATGATTGAATCTGGAACATTGAATCTCGATACGAGATCCTGATAAAAATTAAGCACTGAGGTCTCGTTTGCTTCTTTTAAAGCAACAACTTCTGTCCATTTTGAAAAATAATCTGTGGCAGTAAGAATCCACTTATGACCCGCACTTAAAGGTAGATTGATAGGACCAATAAAATCTAATCCCCACTTGGAAAGGGTTGTTCTACCTGAATCGGATGCAGGGGCAATGGTGCAAGCCTCTATTTACTAGCAAATAAAGCACATTTCTCATATTTTCTGACCCAAGCAATAGCGTCCTTAAACAAATCTGGCCAGTAATAACCAGCTCGCATAATTTTTAGAGTTGTTCTCCCAGCAAAGTGACCTCCTAAAGGTCCTTCATGAAACTCTGCTAACAGCTTGTCAACTTGATCAGGCTGAATACAATGTAATAAGATACCTTGGAAATCTCTTCTATAAAGAACGCCATCAATGATTGCATAAGGAATGGCTTGTAACTTGTAATACCTTCGTTTTTCTCTGTCTAAGCCTTTGGGGCACTCACCAGTTTGTAGATAATGCATCATCTACTACAACCAAGTAGCTGGAGACGTTGAAACAACACTTGGAACATCATTATTTAGCATTTTTTTTGTATTTGCAGCCTCATTTAAGTTGTTGTCCTCATTATCACCAATCTCTTCACACAAACCTTTGCCTCTAACGAGCTTGGTTACTTATATATCAACATCAAACTCCATGACTTTGGTAATCCAACTAGCATCCTTATCATTAATATCTTTGTTAAGCAGAAAATCCTTAACAGTTGAATGAGCTACTAGCAAGTGAATCTTGTTGTTGGAAAACAAATTCCTAAATTTATTTAAACTCCTTACAACAACAAAAACATGTTTCTCAACAAAAGAATATTTTACCTCGTAATCATGTAATACTTGGCTGAAAAATGCAACACGCTGCTCCAAGCCTTCATTGTTCTACTGGCATAACATAGCTGAAATTGTATCTACTCCTATAAAAGCATATAGAATAAAGTCTTTGTCAAAGTTTGGATTAATGAGAGTAGGAGCGGCTGGGAGAGCTTCCTTAATCTACTCAAAGCTCCTCTTACCTTCCTTGGTCCAACTGAATGGCATATTCTTTTTAAGCATAGAAGTAAGAGGCTGTAGCAAGGCTGCAATATTCGGTATGAACCTCCTTACGAAATTATTTCTCCCAAGAAAGCTTTGCAATCCTTTCTTATGAGATGGTAATGGCAATTCAAGAATTGCAGAAACTCTTTCAGGATCAATTGAAATACCTTGCTTTGAAACAATGTGTCCAAGCAATTTGCCTTCGTGCACTAAAAATATACACTTTCTCGGATTGAGAGACACTCTGAATTCTCTACATCTCTTAAAAATATGCTCCAAATGGTCAAGGTGTTTGTTAGCATTTCTAGAAAAAACAATAATATCATCCACATATACCAGAACAAACTTGTTCATGAGGTCGTGAAAGGCCATATCCATCGCACGCTGAAAAGTTGCTCTAGCATTGGATAAGCCAAAAGGCATCTTCTTATAGGCCATCGTGCCCCACTTGGTTGTAAATGTTGTCTTGAACTAATCTTGCTGCTTCACCAAAATATGATTGTAACCTGAGTAACCATATAGCAAAGAAAATTTGTCAGAACCAGAAACTACCTGTAAAATTTGCTCCATGGAAGGAAGTGGGTAATGGTCTTTCAATGATGCTTTATTTAAATCTTGGAAATTGACACATAGTCTGATTTCCTGACTTTTCTTCTTGACTGGCACTAAATTTGACACCCAAGAGGTGTGCTTGATAGGAAAAATAATACCACTCTCAACTAGCTTATTCAGTTCAACTTTCATAAGGTGCTCTAACTTGGGATTAAGCTGTCACTGCTTCTATCTTACTAGTTTTGCATCGGGTTCAAGTTCAATGGCATGTTAGGCTAGTTCGGGGTTAAAACCTCTCAAATCCTTGCACTCCCAAGCAAAAATATCACTAAATTTCTGACAACAGAATAAAGGCTTGTTGTTCATCTAGACTACATACCTTTCCCAGCTTGAGAAGCTTGCCTTTGAAGATTTCAATGGTCGCGTAATGCTCTTCCTTAACTATCAAGCTACATTTGTCTTTACGCACTTGGTCATCTGAGTTGAACAAAGACTCCAAGGTCACCAATCCTTTTGGCAGCTTGTTGGTCTTTAATTGCACAATCTGGTCATCATATTGCTACTACCATTTTTGCTTATTTCCATCTACAAACTCAGCTTCAGCAATTAGGAAGTTTATGATTTGCTCATTGCTGTAAAAAACCTGCTAGCTCACATTATTGTCAGGTACAGAAGGTCTGACCACTATTTTCATGTATTGACGTGCTTCTACCTTATGAATCTCCTTGGGAATATCGAACTGGGCTCCTATAGCAGCGAGCCTGTCAGTGTACTTATTTTCATTGAGGAATTGACATGATATTAAAAGCATTAAAGTCCATTAAATCCTATACACGATGCTTGTATTTCTTAAGCAAACCATTCTTGGCAGCATTTAAATTTTTGACCTGATTTACAATCAATTATGAATCACCATAAAATTGCAAGCATTTAATACTTCGTTTGCAGGCCCATTCAAGGCCATGCACCAACACTTCATACTTAGTTGTATTATTCGAATAGCTGAAAGAAAACCTGCAAGATGAAAAGTATTTACCTCCTTCAAGGGTGATATCAACATAGCTCCACCCCTAGCACCAATACTACTCCTCGAACCATCGAAGTAAAGCTTCCAAAGCTCATTCCCTATTCCTGTAAACGGTTCCTCCTCTTTACAAAGATTAGGCATATCGCAATTAGGCTCTCAAATCATATAGACTCCTAATCCTATCCCGCCTGTGTGCTGAAACATATCAAGCTCATGATCTTCGACTGCCCATTCATCTAGGTTGATATCGTCTACATGGGTGCTACAGTCTGAGGTCATGGTTTGCTCCTCTAGTGCAGAGGTGGCATAGAGGTTAGCATTTATAGGATTTAGCGAGTATGTTTCGATATGGTCTTTGGCGAGAGGATTGGAATTTATGGTCACTTTTGTACCATATCTTGTTCTAAAAAATAAATGAGACCAATCAAAGAAAAAAACCCACCCAATTTGGCTGTAAAATCCCTTGAGAGACAAATGGCAAAGTGCGGCGGTAAGTCTATGACATGAATATCCTAATGAATAGCAAAACTTGGGGATGTGTGTAAGGTAAGAGCCAAATTTTTGATAATACCAACAGTCTTAACAGCAGACCCATCTAATTGCACTACGCCTTTATGAGGATTAGGCTCGTAAGCAAGACCTAACTTATCAGCTAAACTCTTAGGCATGACTGAACTACTGGCACCAAAATCAACCATACAGTTGTGAACACTTTTATCACCAATCATCAAAATTAAATAGAATGGAGGGAGCTTTACCTCTTTCGCTTTATGCTCATTTTTATCCTCTAGGTCATTATCCAACACAACCTTCACAACTCCTTGATTAGCGTTGTCAAAAATAGACAACTTAGGCAAAGCACTTTGCAGTAAAACTTTCTGCCCTGGAAGATGTAAAGCATCTAATATCGACATGTTGACAGTGCTTTTCTTGAGATGCTCAACAATATTAAACAATGAAGAGTTTATCTTCTATTTATTTTTTGTGACAACAACATCATTTTGCCTCTGCAAAGGCTTAGAATGCATTCTTGATTGCTCCTTGCTAGGTATCTCCTTCCCTCTCTGCAAAATTTGCATTTTAGGTTGCGTTGCAACGTTAACATCTGATGAAATGGGTTTTTATTGATTATAGGTTGTTGCTATGAAATTCCAACTTGTTGTCCTGAATCCATAGCTCTCTTTTTTGACCTAGTATTAGCCGAAATAGGAGAATTTTGTTGAATTTGGCCATTCACGCCACAAAATTTGGAGCACTGCCAGTTCGGCAAGGCAACTTCCAAGTTATCTTGTTGTTCTTGATTCTGATCTGCAACATTTTCTGAAACAACATAGTTATTCTAAACCATTAAAGCATGATTTCTCATTCCATTGGCACACGCTGATTGGCTATGGGGCTGATTGCACATATAACACCAATCGCAATCTTGGGCAACATTATTTTGCGGCACAAGTTCTTTTCATGAACTGGCTACATTCGGATTGTATGACTGGAATGGCCTAGGGTTAAAATTATTCCTTTGGGATTGATAATCATTTTGAAAGGTAGGTCTATTTTGCTGGTTTTGCTGATAAGAAGCTCTATAAGGCTTATTTTCTTGGCCAACGTGATTTTTAATAGTCAGAAGATCATTCCCAAAGGTCTTTAATATGCTTTTAATCTCTTGCATCTCCTGATTTGGGGTTGGGACAACTACTTCTTAGGTTGTGTTATGATATCCTATCACTAGAACAGGTGGGAAAACAACCAAGGTAGGTACAACAACAATAATAGGTGGTTGTATTTTTGGAAACAAAGGCATAGGAGGTCTAGGAGCTATGTCTCTAGCTTGGATGAGGCAATTTTCAACATTAATGGTTATATTGTAGGCATTAGGAAGTGTAAGTCCACCCATAGACTGAGTCATGACTACAATTTTACTATTTAGAGCTTTTAAGTAAAACACAAAAGTGTGTGATGGTAAGGGCTTTACTGTTGCAGGAATCATGTCCCAGGTTCTCTGAAATCAGTAGTTGAAGTCGGCCAAGTGCTCGTGTGGCACCCTCTGAATGGTGCTCAACTACTCTAATAAAGACAAGTTAGATTTATCAGCAAAATGTTGGTATAATCCATTACCTAACGCATCCCATGTCGTGATTGAGTTGGTTGTGAGACCTCTGAACCATTGTAATTCTTTTCCTTTGAGCGACGCAACTAAAAACCTTAGCACGACGTTCTCCTGCGTAATATTGTGTACTAAGCATAACGTGGCTATGTCACAGATGTGCTCAACTGGTGTAGTAAAATCCTCCCTAGTGAAGTATGGAAGACCTCTAAGGGTTGCAACTGGTATGTCGTCATGCTGAAGTATATTTAATGGGGTACCACCATTGAAGGGCGCAAACGGGTGCTGCCTCGGTGTTGCCATTGGCAACACTTGTGAGATCGAAACTGGTACACCTAGTGATAACACAAAGGAACTGAAAATGAGAGGTGTCCAATTTTATCTCGTGGGTGCTTCAAAAATCCTCCTTGTTGTCCTGCCTCTTCTTCATGATGGGGAAAACTCTCGATACTAGAACAATGTAGAATTTGACCTTGTCTGTATCTTTCTCATGTGCAGGCTGCACTAGCATGTAGAAATCAAAAATCAGAGTCACCAGGTATATTGTAATGGGCCTCCAGAAGGCTGGAAAAATCTGCTGCATACACCAAACAACAAACTGAAACAATTAAAATTTCTCTAAAAATGACTTTAAGAGTCCCACCGAGCATGCCAAAAACTGTTGTCAATTAGATTTGCACCCTGTTGAATGCAAGATTCAACAATCTACTTAAACATGGAAACCTTCTTCAGATGTGGGTGATCTGAATGAAGAAGGAATCTCCAGAGTGAGCTGGTTCTCTGAATGATAAATCCTATTCTAAATAATTTCTGGGAAAAGGGATAGAAGGATGACTAATTAAAAATTAAAACTAACTGGTATTTCACTTAAAGTTATGAAATTAAAACATTGACACTCACAACAACTTTCCTATCACAATGAATCTCACAATCCCACTGGCACATACTTCCATCAGTATTTTGCATGAAGATCCCCAAATGAAATACAAGCAACCTGAAACTATGCAATTTTGAAAACACAACTTACAATAGCAAGACATAAAAGGATTCTGATTTGAACCAAAAGACATCAAATTGCTATTATAAACTGAGATAGAAATGAGAAGGAGAATTTTGTTGCTTTATTAAACTGAAAGAGTGAATAAGTCTGAATTGAGTACAAAAGGGTTCAAAAGCTTCAAATTGTCTCAAAAATTGCATAAAAGAAGAAAAAAGCATACTGCTTTTATGATCAAACTGTCAAGCCTCTAAAAATAGGTTGAATTTGCTTTAAAAGCCAGAAAAACACCTTATCTCTCCAAGATGAGACTCAAATCCAACCAAGAGAAGAAGTCAATATGAATCTGCTAAAAATAGCAAGAAATCATAAAACAATTTATAAAAGATTGCTTTACGATTTTGCTTTATAGGATTGCAGATTTTGTAATTTATCTATTTTTTGTAATAAAAGATTGCAAAATATTTTTGCAAAAGAATTACATTCTTATTTCTCCATTACAATGCTTTTATTTTTCCATTAAAAAATCATAAAAATATCAATACATATCATCCTCAAATCAACATGTCCAATTGATTTCTCTAAAATCAATTAAAACAAAAACCCTAAGTAGATAATTGACCTTGCTTTGAGAATACAAAAACCTAAGTGATAAAAATATCCACTTCTAGGTCATAAGGTATTCACCATTCATACCAAATCTTAAAATCTTTCTAAGGCACAAGATACAAGCCCTAAAGACTTAATGTATTGACCTAAGCATATGAATTCAACCCCCCCTCAAATATTAAACTTCAGACTTTTGAATAAATCATAATACAAGGCCACCCTAATTCAAACTTCCCCATGTGCTATTGATAAACATGAATATTCTAGACAATTATGATGTTAGCTCGAATTAGGGCATGAACAAAACAAGGTCACACCCTAAAATGATTCATTTTGCAATTATCACTTTAGAAAAAAATGATCTCTGGCTAAAAGGAGCACCACCACCATGATTGAGTTGAATCTGTAGCTTGTATGTTCAAGAATCTTCACCTTTACCTTTTGACAGTCGAATGAAATATATGTTCCCTCATGCTTTTGGGCTTTGACCTGGCACTCTTCATGCATTTTTATGCTCCACTTAATAAACTATTCTATAAATCTACTTTCTCCTAAGATGAAAATTGAAACAAATCCCTTCACTAAGGCATAATGTATGCCTGTTCACTGTCCTTGGTTGTGAAAGAACACTGATGAACCAAACCTGACAAATGGTCATGATGAACAAATAACATAGAACGTGAACCATACAACATATTTTTGATATAATTGTACTCCATTGAATTAACTGAGCAAGTTAAACTCACTGTTCACCTATAGCTTTCATAAAGCATTAACCAGATTGTTATGAATGCACAGTTAGTTTAATAGCTTGATAGATAACTATGTTTTAATCTTTTAGTTGTATATCACTTCTTTTGATGAATATATGATGGTGTAATCTTTAAACCAACCCATTTATAATGAATATGGCAACATGCCGAGCTCTACCCTTGTGGGAACCCCATTTTCTCCACATGCTTGGTCTTCAACTAATGATCAGCTTCGTGATTTTCCCTATACCTGCACAAGGAAACAAATAATGTTAGCATAAAAAACAAAATATGATGATCATGTTGATGTTTCTCCTTCAACTCATTTCTTCTATACTTCTTTGATTGTTTTGTGTATGATTAATAGTAGGTTGCACTATTGTTGGTGACTCATATAGGTTTCTTCATAATCGAAGCCTTTGACATCTCCCTCTTTCTCTTACAGGTCAATCGGAGCTCGAGCAGACAAAGGTGCACCATTCAGTGTGGACCATCGATAATCAGGAAATGATGATTATGCCATTACTTATGTGATTTATTCTTTCACATCTTCCATAGTGTAGTGTGCTACTAATGATGCATTGTGACAGTCACATCCACGACTTGTGTGGATATTTGATTTCATTTTATGCTTTTCATTTTGAAAAGAAAATGCATTCCAATGCAATGCTGTAATATCATTTGGATTCTTTCAATCGAATGAAGCTATGTAAATATGAATCTTTTCATGAAATAAGTGAAAGCATTCAGAATGCTTTGTTGTTTATATGCTCAATTATGTATTTCATTTAATTCCTGGAACATTGAATAGCACTCTGAAATTCTAATTCTTCTTTTAAATGCACCACTGTCACTTAATGAATAATGATAAAAGATGCAAACAACAGTTAAACACAATTTGTAATTTCACCTTAAGATAAAATAATGTTCAGCCAGCTCCACCAATCGTGTTGTGGCAAAAAATTGGTAACAATATTATCAAGCATTTTAGAGCATTCTTCAAGCATCAATCATCATGTCAAAGATTCTATCCATCATGTTTGTTATCGTGCTAACAATTGTGATGTAGGGTTTATGATTCAAGCAAGTGTTTCATTCAAGATCAACATCATTCAAGCAAGATTCAAGAACCACATCCATTGCAACCATTTCAAGCATATTTGCAGTATCTTATTGCTAGGGTTTGGTGAGTTGCAATATTTTCATTTTTTCATTCATCATTCTCCATTCATATTTGATTTCATTTCAAGGATTGATTTCCAAAATGGGGCTTGACTAAGGAAAACCCCTATCCACTAACCCAACAACATTTTCCCCTCTTATTTGTGTGTGATTTGTAGATCTAGGTTGCATATTTCCTAGGGAGCAAGATTGGGGAAAAGTTTCAAATCATCCAAAGTTTTCAAAGTTGTCATCAAGCCTTAGAGAACATTGGAGAAGACCTACATGTGGCAAATTAGAGATTCAGATCTGAAAACCAGTCAAGAAGGATAGAGCAGATAGAGAAGAGAAAGATTAGCCTTTGAATCTTTAGAAAAGCATAATTGGACTGATTCACCACTTCTGGCGAATAAATCCCAATTCTAGTTAATTTTCAAGATTTTATAGATCTAGATACCCTTTTGGCAAATTTATGTTCCTGCATAGTTTTCCAAAAACTGGACTAATTCACCCAGCTGGGCGAATGGGTCCCAATCAATAGTAAAAGTAGATTTTCCAGTGTTCCAAACTTCCATCCAACCTTCTCTAGATTCCCAGGTGCACACTTTCTATTTTTTAGCTTTCTATTTCATTTCATTCACTTTCCTAGGTCATTTAGTGCTAGTTTGCATCCAATTAGGGTTTTGTATTTCATCTAGAATTTCATTGTCTTTTCCAAGTTTATACTTGGTGGTGAACCTCTCATTAGATCATATTTAGCCCCTAGAAAGACCCTCTTGTAAGATCTCTTTCTCTTTTTCATTGAGATCTCAAGGGTTTTTTCTTGAGTGAAAGTGAAAATTTCCCCTTTTAGGTCCTAAACCCCTAAATGGGGGATAGACACAATTTTCCGCCTTTCATATGCAATCTGATACAACTAGGAACTTTCAAATAAATTTCTGGCCACAACATGTTACTGCTATTGGTGAGCCTAAAGCACCCTTAGGATCAAAACTTTTGAATTGGTAAAACCTTTGTGCTTGTAAATCTTTAATTCTTGCCCAAGAAATTCACCATCAACAAGTACTGGTTGAAGTCAATCAACAAAATTTTAGAGCTATCCGATTACAAAATGCTCATTAATATTTGGCTAAATGCATCCAAATGGAAAAAACAATCCATTCTCATTATTAGACTTAGTATGCAATCAATTGATAATAATGTTTGTTGGTCATATTGGTGCAATTGAAAGGATGGCATATAATAGATTATGTGAATTGCAATGTTGTGATCTGACTATGTTAGATCAATATTTTCAGGATCAATATTTTAATTTCTATTACAGTAGACATGAGCAAGATTATGAAGAAATGTATTATAAGTTTCTCAAAACATTTCCCACTATTGGAGATTTTTATCTCAATAAAGTCATTGAAAACCTATTAAGAATAGGTAGAGAAACGAAGGAAATAACATTCCCTCAACTTTGTAATTTCATCACAAAGCTAAAAGAAGAAATTTGTAGGGGACATCCTCAACTCTTTGAATTAGCTTGTAAGAAAATCACACTAGGATATGGTTGTGATTCATTCTATTCAAAGAAAAAGAGTTCAAAACATCTTTCTGGTAGAAAGAAGAAACATAAGTGTTTTAAATGTAACCCGCAAACACCTAGAAAGCATTATTCCTTGGAAGGGAAATTCCAGAAGAAATATAAGAAGATATTTTTTTGAAAGAAAAGTTTTCATAAGAAATATAGTAAATGGAAACCCACTTGTTATATTTTCAAAGGAGAAAATTATGCAAACAAGTGTCCAAAAAGAAAGAGTGACAAGGGAAAAGCCGAGGTAAGAGTTGTTAAGGATCTTGGCATAGAAAATGAAGATGAATATGATTTTATTTATGAATATCCCAGTCACAAAGATGATATTCGATTATCATCATCAAAAGAAGAATTTGAAGAGGCTAAAGAACTTTCTTAGGAATCTGAATATAGTTGAGACAGTTTTGTAATATTTGGGTCTAAATTTGGATCAAAAGCTTCCTTTATTTGTAGAATGATGAAAAGTCATCATTATTACAAGGATAATTTTGAAAAACTTTCTAATGTTATTGAGAAAATTAAAAAACTAGAACAAGCCCACAAAAAATGCTAGGGTCTCAAGGAACTTGGTAGTAGCAAAAACAACAACTAAACACATTATATGTGTTGAAGGTGAAACTAGAAGAACCTTATGAAAATCCTAAGCGCACTCATATAATTTCATAGCCAAAGCCTAGGAAAATTTTGACTATACAAACACCTCCAATAGGATCTTTGGCCCAATGAACATGGCACCATCAATGTCTTGATTTTCTTGATAAAGTCATAGGACTAGCTCAAAAGGAAAAGGAGGAATAGCTTGAATAGATGCATGAAGCCAAAAAACAAACTAGAGAACTGGATAAATGTATATCACAACTCCATCAAGCATTTGATCGACAAGAATCTTCCAAGGGAATATGAATCTCAGAACCAGCCACAAGGGAAGAAGGAGATTTGTTCTATCAAGAAAAATATTATTCTCCAAGTATGGAAGACATGATTGTAGTATAAGAATAAGATCTTGAAGGATCTTGTAAAATGATGAAAAAAATCAATTGTCTAGGAATTACACTAGATATTCATTTTGATCACATATTCATTTTTTGGTTGACACAAGATTTGATCTCAACATTTCTAGACATAGGTGTTTTCCTCAAGATCAATGGTAAGAAGTAGAAACAAGGATCTCATTTGGTAAAGGTAACCATTTTTCTCACCTCATATGTTTTGCACCTATAGAGCTTCCAAATGGTTATAAAGAATATCTGAAGTTTTTTCATTATGAAATTTATGGATATGATGGAACAATTGGAAGTAAAGCATTATCACAATCAGAACCAATTACCATTACAATAAAATCATCTGAAATCAAAGGAGTCTCAATTCCTAGATTGAACACAGAGAAAATTTCTACAACTAAAGAAGTTGATATGTTCCTTCTGTTAAAAGAGAAAATAAAATTTGGTTTACTACACAAAGTGATCAAATCCAATATGAAATGCAACAATTGCAAAAGGAATTCACTAAAAAAATCATGTCAAAGGATCTAACTAAGTTGAAAATAAATCTTTCTTGAAAACTACCATTAAAAAGGGATTGTGAAGGAAAATAAATTATGCCAAAGGGACATGCTAACTATTTCCTTCTTAGTAGAAAAGAAGCTGAAGTATGCAAGCAAGAAATTATAGATCTACCTCAAAAGGGTGTTGTATCCCCTTCCTCCTCTCCATTTTTTTGTCATGCAATGTATGTTCCAAATAAAGATGAAAATGGGAATGAATTTCCTGAAAAGAGATTAGTAGTTAACTATAAACCTCTAAATTCATGTTTGATAGATAATCAACATCCTCTACCATCCAAAGATCATATTTGGAAAACCATTCAATGCTCTAATACCTATTCAGAATTTGATCTCACCAAAGGATTTTGGAAAATCTCAATTCACTTAGAGGATCATTTCAAAACAACCTTTTCAGTTCCTCAAGGTCTTTATCATTGGAATGCACTCCCATTTAGAATTTAAACTACACCCTCTATTTTTCAGCAAACTATGGATTCCATTTTTTTTCCATACTCCAAATTAATTATACCATACATTGATGATGTTTTGATTTTCAGTCAATGTCCTAAAACTCATTTGGAGTATCTACGCTATATTCTTATTTTATGCCTTCAACATGGCTTACTCCTTAACCCAGATAAATGCCACTTTGCTTAAGAATAGATTATTTTTATTGGCATTCATCTTTTTCCCTGAGGGAAAATGGAAGCACAACAACATATCCTCACCAGAATTACTTCACTATCAGTAACCAATCAAAAGGAGTTACAATGATTTTTAGGCTTGGTGAATTATATTGTAGGATTCTACAAGAATATGGCAGAAGATAGAGCTTTTCTAAATAAGCTCTTAAGGAAAAATCCACTAGCATGGACTAATGTGCATAATGAGGCCATCCAAAGAATAAAAGATAAATGTGCCAAATAGCCACCTTTACAACTACTAGGAGCAGGTCAAAAAATAATTGAAATAGATGCAAGTGAAACAAGTTGGGGTGAAATCTTAAAAGAAAAAATAACCAATGACCATGAAGAAATTGTTCGATATGTTTCATGAAGTTTCAAAGGAAGTGAACTCAATTATCATAGTACTCATAAGGAAATTTTAGCTGTGGTAAATAATTTTAAGTCATTTCAATTATGAAATTGCTAAACAACCTTTTGTGCTAAGATCCAACTTGCAGAATCTTCGTGAATTTTTCAAAAAAGAATCTAAGGATAAGGTAAAAAGAGGAAGATTTTTGAGATGGGCTCAATTTTTAGACACCTTTGAATTTCAAATTGACCATCTTCCAGGAAAGAAAAATGTTTTTGCAGATTTTCTATCCAGAGAAGGAAACACTACAAAGGATAACACTAATATAGGTCATGTCAAAATTATCAAAATCCAAGAAGAGAGATGGATTGAAGAATTTTTTCCTAAGTTTAGTTCAAATCCCTTCAATCACAGGGATCAACAAAATTTTGACCTTGCAAATGACTATCTTCATGATAGAAAAAGAATGTTTGAGGCATCACACATTCTTACTACCCCAAATCTCTGGCATAATGACATTATTATCCACACATATCTCACAGAAGAAGTAGAAAGTGAAATAGCCCAGTATTTAGGAGTCCAACATTCTTTTCCTCAATGGCCTATTCATTTCATCAATCCACATATTCAATGCCCTGAATGATGGCTTCATGAAGAAGGGGGCATACAAAAATTAATCTCTTACAAGGATCAAAAGAAAATGAAGCTCTTAATTTCCCATCCAATGAATATTTAGGTAAATTGTGGAAGATAAAATTTCAATCCTTTGCAGATAATTTGATTAACCAAACCTATAGATGAAGAGGTGAAGGATCTCAATTCCAACCTTGGAGCATTGGAGCTCGGATATGCCATCTCTATAATCATCAAATTCCCATTTGGATTCAAACAACAACATATCAAGAAGACTTTGGAAACTCCTCTACAAGAGCTCTTGGAATCTATGGACCCTATAAAACCAAAACTGAAAGGATTATTTAGAAAGAACCATATCTAGTTGTTCATCCTTGCAATATGGGACCTCTTGAGTTGCACAATGATTACAATTGTCCAAGATGTGTGCATAGATAAATAAGTGAAGATAATTCTTAATGATTCAGTATGTGAATCATTGGAGTAGCCTTGTACTCCATTATCAAACATGGGAGTGGACTTAACTGTTGATCAAAAGGGTAAGGTTACCACCTTAAAGTAATCACAAGTTAAACTTCTCATGATAAAAAAGTTCACTATATGAGCTTTTGGGTATAAAGCTCTTTTGCTCTATTGCATGTCATTCTTGGTCCAAGAATCTTCTTTTGTAAAAATAAGTGGAAGGTCTTTCTACATGTTTGGTTGATCTTCACGAAACTCAAACCATATTCTTCTCTTGACTATTGAAAAGGTGGTGGAATACTTCTATAAAAGGATGTCAATCACTCATAATTGGAAAGAGTGTGGTAGGCAATTGAGTCTGAAGGTATGTCTAAGTCTTAAGTTTTAGGATAAGATCTCTGAGATCTATGTATGCTCTTTGCATATGCACCTAGTGTTATCATCCTTGTAGATCAAAATAGATTTTGGAAATAGGTTTTAATAGTGCACTATGTAAGCAAGTAGCTCCACACTATATAAAAATCTACATCTAACATTTGTATGTTGTAATACTGGAAAGGGTTAGGATTTCCAGCTATTATGATCTTAGTGCCATTGTAGGGAAACTTTAAGCATTAATGGTACATGGATGGGACGATCTCCATTGCATGGATCCATGGTCGGTTGAGGAGACTATAAGGGAGATCTAGGTCCAACACTTGGAATATGGTATCTAGTATAGCGGTCCCAACTTTGATTGGTAGTGATATGACACCATTGGAAGAGCACTCTTCATCGTCATAGGCATTTATGATAATAATCTTTATTGTGTCTATGCAAGCTTTAAATAATCCTAATTTCGTAACCAATTTAAGAGTGCAAATATTCAATCTCACTCCACCATCTACCAAGACTCATATGATTTTATGCTTATTCACATAGAATTCTAGGTGTAAGGGGTCATTATGATTGGACTTTTGAAATGAATAGTATTGGTCTGAAAAGGTTGTTGGAATATGGCTTTGAGAGATCGCTTTTGGCTACTTTTGTTGTCATTGATGGCAACTGGAGTCAACAGTATGGTTCACGGTGTTATTATTGCTCCTACTAGATAGGAAAGTAAGATTTTGTAATCTACCGACATAAAGAATGAAGAGAAGAAAATCTAGTTGATAAGCTAATCTGATCACTTCATAGGATAAATATTTTGTGGTGTGGATCTCTAGGGAAATCTTCCTAGCATGTATATTATCCTATTGGTAAGTTTTGTGGTGTCGCATTAGTTAGAGTTTGAGTTAAGAGGTTTGATAGTATGGTTCATGGTTTACTCTCTCATTTTGGCCGACATGTTTTATATGGCATATCACAGATGTATAAGGAGTATGTGTTTAACTATACTATAGTCTAGCTGACTTGTACAGGTACGCATCAACTCTAATTAATGATTTGAGCCGACATAAGCAAGAATATTATATTTTGTTGTGAAGCTGACATACAATGAATTCTTGATTAGCGGGTATATAAAGGAGATCAAAAATCATTTTGAGGTGAAGTAGTGTGGTGGAGATAGAAGTGTAGGTGTTTCAAGAAGAGAGTGAAAAAAGATAGATTAGTTATTTGAGGGCATAAAAAGTCTTGTATGATAAGTAGAGAAGAAGTGTGAACTGGTCAAAAGATCCAGAATTTGATTATGAGCTTCATTGGAACTAAATCCAGGCATTTGTAGATGTTGTATTCTCATTTCAAAATTTTGTTGTAATTTCAATTATACTTTGTAAGGCAATGAGCCATTCTCTTTTGAGCAGTGAGCTCTAGGCAGTGCATTTGAATGCATTTGCATTCCCCTCTTTTATCATACCTTTAATAGAGTATACATTGTGGAATAATCTAACAAGGTTTCCACGTAAAAATTTATGGTGTTATGGTGCTCATTAATGTGATTGCTTGTTTCCCTTTGTTTATATGCTTTGAATGTTGTTTTAAGTTCACTTATTTTTGTTGATAGTTCTAGATCTGATTTGAAAGTCAAATATTATGGAACATTGATTCACCCCCCCTCTCATTGTTCCTAGTGTCCAACAATTGGTGTCAGAGCAAGTTCCTCTTTTGGAGTTTAACAACTTGAGGTGGATCTTGAATTACAATGGACATTGGTGATCTTCAACAATAGCTTATGGTGGAACTTAATGATCTTGATCAGTCTAAAGCAAAGGTCATGGAACTAAAAGAAAATCTTGTGGCTGCCAAAAAATTCATTCAATCATTGAAGGATAAGATAAATGAGTCAAGGGAAAAGAGGAAGGAACTATGTGATTAATTGAAGCAAAAAGAAAGAAAAGGTCCAAATGATGTCCATCTGAATAAAACTCTAAGGAAAATAACATAAGAATGTGAAAAGCTTGCTAAGGACAATACAACTCTAAAGCTTGAAATAAAATATGTGGAGACGAAGTTTACCAAAGAGATTGAAGAGAAAGAAAAATGAGGAGAATCTGGCCCAGTCCTTGAAAGAAAAATTTGAAGAATGCAACAAAATTAATAGTGGATTCATTCAATTGGAAATTGAACTGCAACAATCTAGAAACAATGAACAAGAGCTTGAGAGACAAGTAGTTATCCACATAAATGAGCTTGCTACTGCAAATGAATTCAAGGAGAAATTCAGGATAAGCTTTCCTAGGCTTGATGAGATAACCAAAGGACAAAAGGATACAAATGAAAAGCTAGGTTTTGGCTATGAGAAGGATGAAAGTTCTGAATTTGAACAGAAGAACATTGAAAAGAAGAACAAAGGAAGAAGACATTCATTAAGGCAACCCAATGCTCAAAAATTTAATGGATATTGCTTTTCTTGCAATAAGTTTGGATATATGGCTTCTCAATGTAGAAGAAAGATAAATCCTAGTACTCCATCATTTTTTGGTCAGTGTTTTAAATAAAAAAAGTTTGGTCGTAAGGCATTAGAATGTAGAAGTATGTCTGTCAGTGCAAGTAACATTAAATGATATATCTGTGGAAGATTTGGACATGTTGCTCATCAATGCAGGTTGGGAGGAAATTACTAGAATGGATGGTATAGACTAAAAAATTTGGTCTGCTACAATTGTAACAATTTTGGGCACATTACAAGATTCTGTAGAAATGAAAACTTGAACAAAAGAGGTATGGTTTATCAAGGAAGAAATTCACAGAAAGACAACAAAGGAAAAGAAAAAGCATCTATGGAAGAGATAAGAGATCAAATGAAGAAAACATGGGTAAAGAAAAGTGAATCTGATGAAGGAAACAATTTTGTACCAGAAGCTCCCTTCGGTAACTTTTTTGACAATTGACTTTAGGCCAATGGCCTAGGGGGAGTTTTTCATTAAAATCTCTTGTCCCCCTATGATATAGTTGGCACCAAATTGTAGGATGTCGTCAAAAATTGTGTTATTCATTCTTGAAAGTATTAGTAATCATTTGTTGAGTTGGACTAAACAGTATAGATCCACAGTCAGATTCTTCGCTTGTTGTCTGAGTTTGCAAAGTAACCAGAACTTCTAGGGCAACGTATTTAATGCAAAAAGAATTCAAGTATGTAAATTTATAAACGGGAATTTGGAACCCTAATTCGTCATCGTGCATTGAAAGGGAATAGTTGGAGAGCCCTATCAACAAAGGTCAATCTAGTGGCGAGTTCTTCAAGTATTTTTGTTGCTTATTAATTCCATATCTATTTGGCAATCGGTAGAACCCTGTTCAACACGAAAAATGAAACAAATCAAAGGAACAGTAACTCTGGATGAGTATAGCAGTCAAAAATTTAGGGATGAAATAAATTTGTTGTCTCTCGCTGAATTAAGGAAGCTTGAAGGATCGAAGCATAAGAATTTGGATATCTAGAATGAATTCCCTCATTTCGTCAATGGGAAAGTGATTTGGTTTATCTTGAACAGATTGGACGGACATATCCTTACTTTGGATAAACCCTATCGAATCTATAAGGATGTAATCAAGAATCTAACAGGTTTGTGCAATGTTGGTAATATTTCAAAAAAGAAATCAATTCAAAATGTTGAGGTCGAAGCCCTAACCAGAATAAGGGGAGATAAGAGGGATTTGATAATTGCATCGATTAAAGATCTGTTGACAAGGTATGTTGCACATGGAATCTCATATAAGATCATCTTTAGAAATTGAGAAGGATTAACCTCAGCAGGTGTTGTATATATCACTCATAAAATAATAATAGAAAATGAAGACTTTGACCTATGTAGTCTGATGAAGGATCAAATGATGGAGAATGTATGATTAACAAAGGATATTGACTACTCATTCAAGTTTCACACCCTTGCAATATGCATTATGATGTATTTTCTAAATTACTTTCCTTTGAATGACATGTGGTGTGGAAAGCAAATATATTGGTTTGCAAGAAAATCTTTAAGCATTACAACTCTTTTGAAAATGGGGAACAAGTTTATAAAAATTTCTTTAGAAAGGTGTTAGAAAATTTTGGTGTAAGTGTTATCCCCCTTCCGGTAAAAATAAGTGAAGTTGGATCATCCTCTGGAAAGACAGAGAAAATGTAGAAGAGAGGAAGAGATTTGGCTGGTGTCACTCCTCCAGCACCCAAGTCAACAAAAATTAAGGCAAAAGGAAAAGGGTAGTTGGTTTTGGATGTAGTGGATGAAGACTCTAATGAATATACTCCTAGAGATCAACCAAAACCAGGTGAACTGGAAATAATAATAGTTGAAGACAGTGATGAAGAAGGTGCTATGTTCAAATCAAAGATATTGCAGATTATTTAGGATGAAGACGATATGCAAAAGATATTTGATATACGGTTGAATGGACCATCTTATGAGCAGGATCCCATTGAGAACACTTTAGGATTATACTTTGCTGATAACAATATTGAATTGGAGAGTTTGAAGGATGTTCTAGAAGAATTGATTGAGTGTGTTAAGGAGGCTATGGAATTTGTGCTTCTGGATAGGAAAGAGGAGGAAATGATTTCCCATTTGAAGATGCAGTTTAGGCTATCTCTTGCTAAACTGAAGAAGAAAATGAATGTGCTAAGATAGTGCATTGATTCAGCCAATAAAGTCTTCAATTATTGTCTAAGGTGGCCTCACGAGGTTAGAAAGTACAAGGATAAGTTGGAGGAAATTGAAAAAGAGCTTGTCAGAATTGGACAGGACTATTGTATGTTTTTGGATAAGGATGGAAAGGTTAAGAAAAAGGTTTAACATTTAGAGCTTAGGGTTTAGGGTTTTAGGGTTTAGGGGTTTTAGGTTTTTTGGGTTTTTGGGTTTTGAGGTTAAGGGGTCCAGGTGGAAATGTGTAGGGTTTACGCATTTAGGTTTTTAGGTTTAGGGTTTTAGGTTTAGGGGTTTTGGGTATTAGGTTTTGGGGTTTGGGGTTTTGGGTTTTGGGGTTTAGGGTTTAGGGTTTTGCGTTTACGGTTTAGGGTTTAGAGTTTTGAGGTTAAGGGGTGTAGGGGTGTAGGGTGTAGGGTGTAGTGATTAGGGTTTTTAGGGTTTAAGATTTAGGGTTTAGGGTTTTTAGGTTTTGGGGTTTTGGGTTTTGGATTTTGGGGTTT
>VDFB02154612.1:0-10710 GCA_007258455.2 Sequoia sempervirens | reverse complement strand
TTAACTAGATTAATGTTATTTTTCCTTCTAGACTAATTTAGATTATGTGGCTAATCTTTGACTTTTCTTTTCTAGGTTTGAATGTCCATGATTTGAGATTTGCAACATCCGATTTCGCTTGCCAAAGATTGGAGACTCAAAACTACTAATCGTGTTTTTGTAGGGCTCTCACTTCAATTGTGCTTTATCTTGAGTGCCTCTTTCACATAAAAGATTTATTGGGCCTAAAAAGAACTTGCGTGCTTGAGTTGAAATCATAAGCTTGGTTTAAAATAAACAAAGTGTTTGATGTGTTTGCCTCACACTTCAATTTGGATATTAAAATGAACAAATGCTTTCAACTTGTGTAACCTTTGATTCAATAATAGGAGTATCCTCTCCCCTTGCGCACTTGTGCGATCCTGGGTGCAAGAGAAACTGTTATTGACTCTAGGAAATTGGGCCTTCCTTGGTGGGAAAAAGTACTCACCCCAAGGTGACTCAGACCGGCAACGGAGCTCTTTGGCCGAGCTACCCCCGACCGGTATATAAATGTGAATCCTAAGGGAAAGCCTAGGATTACGAGTGCGGATGTGTCATACGGACAGAGTAGTACTCCCATAAACCCTGTTGAGCGTAACCTCTTCAGGCTGGAGTGCCACCTAATCGGTGATTAATCTCTTGCCCCATGTATGGCCACTCGAACGGGGGTCCCGAACTAAATACTCTTGTGTAGTAGCCAAAAACCTTTTATCCGCTAGCGCAGCAACGGTCGTTGTGAAGGCATCCACATCTTCACAATCTTTAGTAGAGGTGATCAGCGTGCCATGGGAGTTTTATGGGCGCTGGAAGCTTGGTTGGCCTGAGAAGAGAGTGCACTGTAAGGGGGAGCCCGTGCAGCCAAGCTTCTGGATTCACACGCTAAGGATATGTGGCTGGGGAAACCCAAGTGGAATCTAGCAGATATTGTCCTGGCCTAACCATAGGATTGTGCTTGTCTTCTTTGTGATTGATTACACATTCAAAACATCATGTTTGCTAAGTGTTTTCTAGATTCTCAAACAGTATACACAACAATCCCAAATCTGGAAACGAAACAATCAACTTCAGACAATTCAAACTTTTCATCAAAACATCACAAAACTGAATTCGAGTCCAACAATTTTGCCTACTGTCAAACATCTTTTCTCGAAGTCTTTGTCAGAAACCAAAACTGAAATTGCTCAAAATTTTCATCATTCAACCATTAGCTTGCATTTTTACCTTAGGTTCATCCTTGTTAATTTTAGTTGCATTCCCTAGGCTTCATAATCATCATTTCCTACATAGACTTGTCATTAGGTTTTCATCTTTGTAGACTTTGGATTAGGCCACCTCATCACACTTTGCAAAATCATTGCCTTCAAGAGTAGGTTATCTTGGGACTTAGTCAACAATCTCCTTTTCAGTCATTGTCCTTTTTGTGAGAATTTCCAACTCAACAGTCTAGTTAGGAAAACTCACTAGTCATTTTGACCTTGTCGTTTAGTCCTTTTAACAAGTCCTTTGATAACCAAAATTAAGACATAGATTAAGCTTAAAGTGGTTAGGCAAACCTTTCTCCACATTGCATTCATCTTAGTCCATACTTTGCATATTTTATGCCTAAAAATCCAAAAAATCCAAAAATAGTGTTCACCCTAGTCCTCATTTTGCACCTTGACATTGCATTAGTCACCTTTTTAGTCAACATTATCATCCTAGTCCTCATTTTGCACCTAGTCAATTCTATCACCTTGCATTAATCAACATTGTCATCCTAGCCATCATTGTCGCCTTGACATTTGACATCTTTCTTTGGCAACTTTGTCATCTTGCATCAATCATTTCCTTAGGAAAACATCATAATCACCTTGCATTGTCATCCTTTATCACAAAAACACCAAAAACATAGACTAGTTTTCATAATCATCATCCTCATTTGAGCAATTCTCTTTTATGGTCGAAACTAGGCTTCAAAGAAAGAAAAGACAAATGGACAAACTTTGGACAAGACTTCAACACCAACATCCACACCAACACTTATGACATGAACCAAGACATGACTTTTAACGATCCATTCACCAACATGAACATACCATCTTCCATGAACCTGCCAACATCCTCTCAAAATCCATTCGAACCATTCATATAGAGATACCACAATGGACAAGTATTAGCTGAGGATCTAGAGGCTGTAGCCCAAAATCCTGACGTAGCTTCATTTGTAGAGGACTTGGTCTTGAACGATGCTGATAGATACCTTGCTATGCTTTTAGACCAAGGGGAAAAACTACCAAGAGGCTTTGACATCAATACCATAAGACCTTCGTCTCCAGACAACACGACACAAAACTCGACACCTCAACAAAACACAAACAATGCCTCCAACAATAACACTATTATCACCACACAAATTGCTACAAGCACCATCAATGTTACATCTAGTGGCACCATAAGTCAAAACACCTCCAACTCAATCAATGCAACATCTATTGGAGGAACACCCACCATGCCACAAGCAATATCACAATCCATGCCCACAATGTCAATGACATCTTCACAAACAGTTGGAACTACCCTTGGATCTACATCAATGGGGGCAAGTTCCTCAAACCCCATATTTGGAACTTCATCTATGACCATAGGGACATCATCATCAAATCCTTATGTTGGAAACTCATTCAACCCCTTTGGAGGAACTAAACGACGTATTCTTATTAGAGGTCCCCAACCAAATGTTAACACATCGTCACAACTAAACATCAATGCCTCACAAGGACAAAATACCAACATCCCGCATGGACAATTCCAAGGACAAAATACCAACATCCCACATGGACAATTCCAAGGACAAAATACCAACATCCCACATGGACAATTCTTCCAATATGGACAAGGCACTCAAATGACACAACAAATGAATACCTTTGGGCACCAAAATAGTCAAGGTTACCAGATCCCCCAAATATCGACAAATATGGCTGGATCGCACATCCCCACATATTCATCACAAATTCACACGCAACAACACATTCCTCATCAAAATTGGCAATACCAACAATTGCCAAACCAAAACATATCATACATTCCACAACAACACATGTCACATTCAAACTCGAACATGCTATCACAATCAATGGGGACTCAAGGGATACCCATCACTCCCATGTGTGATGTGACCAATAATCCCATAATAGATGCCTTGACAGCCAGAGTGGCAGACCTCCAAAAATAGATGGAAAACATGCAAACATCCAACAAAATGCCACCAATGTCATATGACCTATGTCCATATCCTTTTGACACAAATTTATACATGCCACCATTTCCTCCTAGATATGTGGCCCCAAACTTCACCAAATACAAGGGAAAGACAAATCCTATTTAACAAATTTGAGAATTCATGACCAACTGTATGGACATTGCATATGAACACACTTACTTGATGAGACTCTTCTCCAAGAGTCTAACAGGACCCACACTCGAATGGTTCTCCACTTTGAAGGGGATAAAAACATGGAATGAACTTGTAGAAAAATTTGTGGAAAATTATGCCTATAACATTGACACAGACACCTCCATCACTAGCTTATGCACACTCACACAAGAAGACGCTGGTGAAATGTTTATCCCATTTTTCCAACGATGGAGAGGCCTCGCAAGTCGTTGCCACATAGACATACCTGAAAAAGAGAAGGTTGACATGTTTGTACAAACACTCCTAGGCCCATTGAAAAATGGCTTGCGAGTTCATTGTTGTACAACCTTTGCAAACCTAGTCGAACGAGGTGTCCAACTTGAGAAAGCACTTATTGCTGAGGGAAGATTAAAATACAGTCCTAAAAACATAAATGCAAGTCCACCCACTGAGAAGAACAAATATTGGGTTAAGAATAAACATGTCACCAATGATGGCATTGTAGACGCTAAGGCTGTCAATGCAATGGGTCATGTGCTTACCCTTAAAGGGGATCAACCACAAAATACATAAATGACCACACAGACCCATGCTACCAATGTTGTACAGACAATTCAAAATAACCAAGGTAATCAGAATAACCAAAATCAAAGGCAGCCCCGACAACCCAAATAGATCCCCAGGAGTCGCACATACACCCCCTTGGGTGAGCCCATTGAAGAAGTCCTCAAGAAACTCCTTCAAAATGGTGTCATAACACTTGAGGACCCAAAACCATATGACCCAGGGCAGTTTAAACCATTTTGGTGGGATGAAAATGCATTTTGTGATTATCATCGAGCAAAAGGACATAAAACCTCCTCCTATCGACAACTGAAAAATATGGTACAAGACCTTATTGAGAATCGTACCATTGAGATAGGTGGACCACAATTTGCATCTAATTCAGACCATACCATACACAAGAACCCACTGCAGGACCATGGTTCTAGTAACCCTTCCATGTCAAAATCCAATAACAATAATCGAGCCAACCATGCCCGTATTGCATATGACTATTCTGAGGGACCTATCATAAATCATATTAGAACAACTGTTGAACATGTCAACACAATTACTGTCAGAAATGCCCCTGAATGCAATGTCACTACCCGTGGGGGCAAAGTCACCATAGTCGGCCCTCCTCCCAGACAACCAAAGATAACAATCCCTGGCCCATCCACCCAACAATCGCAGTCCAATCCATTACCCAAACAATCCCAGCCTAAAGGAAATTTTAACCTCATTGACCAACTTGGGAAGACACTCGCACAAATTTCTATACTTGAGTTGCTACGTATTTCCCCAGCTCATAAGGCTATACTCGACAAAACATTACAAGAGTCTTCCATTCCCCAAGACATTGATGTCAATCAATTTGAGGCCATGGTGGGATATCTTACTGCTCCCCACCATATAACATTTTCAGACCAAGACTACTCATCGTCCAAATCCAATCATAATGATGCCCTTCACATTGAAGTTTTTATCCATAAGCACAAGGTCAGACGAGTGTTAGTAGATGGCGGAGCAGGACTAAACATATGCTCCTTAAAATTGGTTAAGGCCCTAGGCTTTTCTGATGCTTGTGTAGACGCTACAAAGAGCATTGTTATCAAGGCATATGATGATGAAGAACGTTCCTCTTGGGGTGTAATTACACTTCCAATTCGTATTGGACCAGTCATTGTGGACACCACTTGTCAAGTCCTGGATCTAGAACTTCCATACAATATTTTACTTGGTCGACCTTGGATTCACGCCTTGAAAGTTGTCCCTTCCACATATCACCAGTGTTTGAAGTTTCCCTTTGAAGGCACTGAGATTACCATATATGGAGACCCTGACCCATTTCAATATTGTACCAATTTGAGAGGTATCTCGGAGCACCAAGTGCCTATCAATAGTGAAGCTTCGACATCTTCATCCTCTAAATTCCTTGACCCATCAACACTTGCAAAGCCTCCCACATCCACATCCACTGCCACAACATCCACTTCTACTTCTTCGGCAACCATGACCACCTCCATGACATCTACCACTTCATCCATCACCCCAAGCATCGACACAAGTATTAAGATCCAGGACCAAAGGTGTGGAGAGTATAAGTTGAATACGACCTATTGCATAACAAGGATGCCCAAGTCTCCCCAGGTCTATGGCAAGCCTTGCTTCATGTTAGAGTCAAAAGAAATTTTTAGAGTCCCTCCAAAAATAGTATTCATAAAGAGGGGTGAAATGAGTCAAGAGGACATTGACAACGTGCTATCTTGGATTTATAGAGAACTAGAGGATCCAACTCCCTTTCCAGTAGAAATGTATGGTAAAGGATATGACATGATAAAGGCAAAAGGATACGATGGAATTAGTGGCCTTGGCAAGCACAAGACAGGAAGGCAAGAACCTCTAGCACCTAAAGGAAGACCTAAAAATCTTGGGTTAGGGTTAGGACTAGGAGAATTTGGCAATCATAGTACCAATGTGCCTTCTAGCGAGAGAGTAAATGCTTCAGACTGTGTCGAGACAATTGAAGATCCCCTTTCTAAAACTAACTCCCACGAATGGGAATTTGGCTCCCAACGATCCCTAAGTGACTGTTGCCTTGATGACTTGTTCGTTGAACCTGGAGAGCCTACATTTGAAGAGAGATTCTGGAAAATGTTCAAAATTGACATGACACCAAACAACACCAAGTTCGGATCCTCTTCTACTCCCATTGACCATAATCTCGACATACTCGTCTACCCTATTGAACCTAATGACCATCATTCAGATTTATTTGAATGGCCACATGAAATTACTGACCCAGACTCCACTCCCTTTGTTCCTTACTTTGTTGATGAGTGTGAATCAAGTGAGGCAGAGTACTGGATAGAATCTGATATAGAGCCTGATGATGACAATTTTATCTTTAACCTCTCTGAATCTGTCGGCATGCTTTCCGCATCCTACCCACCATTCACTAATACTGATGATGGTATTTCCTTAGTCTACCCACAACTAATCAATTGGGATCAACAAGGCCCACCAATTATGGACATATTTCAAAATGATGAGGCCATTGCAGAATTCATGGGATTGTGTGAGGGTATACCAAGTGCAGACCACAAGGCTGGATTTTCCATTAACCTAGATTGTGCCGCTTACTTTGGGGAGACTGCTCCATCCTCTAGTCACAAAATGAAAAATAAAAATAAAGAAAAAAATGACACGTCTTTAGGTGAAAACCAAAAGGCACCTTCTGATGATAAAAAAGTAAAAATAAAGGACATATCCGAAGGTGAAAACCTCTCTGAGGCACCTAAGGATGGAGGACTAGACTTTCTCCCCGTAACTCAGGAAAAATCAGCCATGCTCATAGAGGACACTATGGAAGTAAACATATTGACAATAGAAGATCCTAAGATGGTCCTCTTCATGGCATCTTTGATAGAGGAAGAGAAACCTGAGTTCCACAAATTATTTTCAGAGCATAAGGTCAACTTTGCATGGTCTTATGTCGATATGCCTGGGTTGGATCCAGAACTTGTCTTGCACCATTTGCCATTATTTCTAGACGTCAAGCCAGTGAAATAGAAGCTACGAAAGATGCACCCACATATCACCTTGTTAGTCAAAATAGAACTCAAGAAATTGTTAGACGTGGGATTCATACGATCCATAGACTATGCCGAATGGATATCAAATCTTGTACCAGTCACAAAGCCAAACGGTCAAATCCGCATCTGCCTAGATTTTTGGGACCTGAATAAAGCTTGTCCAAAGGATGACTTTCCCTTGCCAAACATGGATATCATAGTGGACCTTACGGCAGGATATGAGATGCTGTCCCTCATGGATGGTTTTTTCAGTTATAATCAAATTCATATTTACCCTGAACATCAACATAAAATATCCTTCATATGTCCTTGGGGCACATACTATTGGAACATCATGCCTTTTGGTCTTAGGAATGCAGGTGCCACGTATCAGAGAGCCATGACAACCATATTCCATGACATGATGCACCAGATCAATGAAGATTATGTAGATGACCTTTTGGCAAAATCTTTGACACGAAAAGACCACTTGAGGGTGTTAGACAAAATTTTCAAGAGACTAGAAGAATACAAGGTCCGCTTGAATCCAAAGAAATGTGTCTTTGGCGTAACATCAGGCAAACTTTTGGGGTACATTGTTTCTCGTAGAGGCATTGAGGTCGATCCTGCCAAGGTGAAAGCCATATTAGACATGCCTCCTCCAAAAGGGATAAGTGAACTCAGGACATTACAAGGCAGGTTACAATCCATCCGACGCTTCATAGCACAATTGGCAGACAAGTGTCACCCATTTCAGTATCTTTTGCGCAAAGTATCCCTTTTGTGTGGACAGATAAATGTCAGGAGGCCTTCCAACAAATAAAAGAATATCTACTGTCACCACCTGTTTTAATGCCACCAATTGAAGGGAAACCTTTGATTTTGTACATTTCTGCAACAGCTTCAGCACTGGGGGCATTACTGGCACAAAATGACCATGAAGAAAAGGAAAGGGCCATATACTACATCAGTAGGACACTGGTTGGATATGAGCTAAATTACACAACCATCGAACGTGCTTGCCTAGCAGTTGTCTTTGCGGCTCAAAAATTAAGACACTACATGCTGAATCACCAAACACACTTAGTGGCAAAGATTGATCCCCTGAAATATCTCCTAAGTCGCGCAGCATTGACAGGTCGCCTGGCAAAATGGGTAATGATCTTGAGTGAGTATGATATTCAATATGTTGAAAGAAAGGCGATAAAGGGACAAGTGATAGCAGACCAACTGGCAGATGCACCTATACAAGGTGATCATCCACTAGTATTAGACTTTCCAGATGAGTCAATATTTCATACAGAACCTAAGTCACCTTGGAGGCTATATTTTGATGGATCTCATACTAATCATGGCTCGGGGGCAGGAATATTGTTTATCACCCCTCAAGGAGACTCCATTCCTAAGTCCTTCCGCATTGCTTTTCCATGTACAAATAATGTGGTAGAATATGAGGCACTTGTCATAGGACTCAAAATGGCCATCAAATGGAAAATTAGAACACTTCATGTCTATGGCAATTCTCAATTGGTCATTAACCAAGTCAATGATGACTATGACACTAAGGACGAGAAATTAATGCCTTGCAAATGAATGGTTGACAACTTTCAAACATATTTTCACATGGTGAATTTTGAGCAAGTTCCAAGAACACAAAATAAGGCAGCAGACGCAATGGCCACAATTGGCTCTCTCCTGGACATTCCTAGTAATGTGCCTCAATTTGAATTTTTGGTAGAACAACTTTTGGTTCCTGCATATGACATCCCAGAATCAAAGATGGTTTGTGAGCTTGTTGGTCCCAATTCTCCATGGTATCAAGACATTTATGACTACCTCAAGTCCCAAACCCTTCCCCCCAACCTATCCAATAACCAACGAAAGTCCTTTATCCGAAAAGCCGCTAGATACACCATCCTCAGTGACACCCTTTACCGTCGTAGCTTTGATAACTCCCTTCTTCGATGTCTTGACACTGATGAAGCACGAACGACCTTGCAAGAGGTACATGAGGGTATATGCGGATCCCATTCAAGTGGTCCTACTTTAGCCAAAAAGATAACGAGACTTGGGTATTACTGGCCAACCATTGAGAAAGATGCACTTGAATTTGTCAGAATGTGTCACCAATGTCAGATACACAGTGACTTGATTCATGCACCAGCACAGGAACTTCGGCCGATTACATCTCCGTGGCCCTTCGCACAATGGGGACTCGACCTCGTGGGCAAGATCCATCCTACCTCATCTAATGGCCACAAATTCATCATTACCGCCACTGAGTACTTTACTAAGTGGATCGAAGCCATCCCGCTCACTTACATTACCGGAAAACAAATTTCCAAGTTTATCCTCAACTATATCATCTGTCGATATGGTATTCCACAATCCATCATCACAGATAATGGTCGTCCCTTCAAAAATCAAGATGTCCGTGAACTTTGTATCGACACCATTTCTCCACCCCTTACTACCCACAAGGAAATACTGGCCGGTGCATCTTAATAAATTGATCATCAAACTTTAAGAAGATCATTAATGACGCTTGGTCGCGGATCGCAATATTGCCAACCTAACTCGGGCTTTGTTGGCATATATCACACTCAGCATCCCATTCTTAATCGGAGCTTCACTCCATCTACTCTCATCTTTGGAGTCAGTTTCATCTTCCCATAGAGGTTGGAAATTCCATCCCACGAAGTCTCTATGAGTCTAATCATTGATGAAGAATATCGACAATCAATTTACTACATTAATTAGAAATGCTAGATGAACGTGAGACATAATGACTTGAACCACTTACAGGCATATCAAAATCATCTTTGCAGAAGCTACAACAAAAGAGTGATGACTCAAAAATTTGACATTGGTGACTTGGTTCTCATGCGAAATCCTAAGAATCAGTCCGACAGAGAAAAACCAGGCAAGTTTGAGCCCAATTGGTTGGGTCCATACATCATCACCATGTCATTTGGTTCTGGTGCATATTAGTTGGCTACTCCAGATGGTGAACAATTAATAGAGCCAATCAACAGTCTACATTTACACAAGTTCTACACAGCATCAGAAAGTCTAGCTGACAACCATTAAAAATACAAAAAAATGAGAAATACAAAAATATCATCACTTGGATGAAAACCTGGCAAACAGGCATCCTAGTTACACCAAAAAGGTAAAAAAATTGACAAAAATAAAGAGAAATAATTCATCCAATCATGAAAACCTAGCAAATAGGTGCTTTGGATAAGTACCATGGTGAAAACCTAGCAAACAGACGCCATGTGTAGTCAGTCATTGCTTTGACATCTACTGTCACTCTATCTACCTTAGTCCATAATAAACATCCATTTTTTTTGACACTCATCACAATGTTTCACCCTAACATCATGACGTTTCTTTCCATGGCCAACAGTGGTTGACATTGAAGTCTTGTGCACCACCTATCATCCATACCAGTCATGTCCTTTCTGTCATCTTGACTAGGGGAAATATTTTATCATGGGACTAGAGTGGGTATCGCACATGTCTTGACAAGCATTAAAAGTCCTGAAAAAATCATAAAAATCATAAAAAGTCTTGAAAAAAATTCTAGAAATCATAAAAATTCCTGAAAAAAGACCTAAAAATCAAAAAACATCCTAAAGAAAGCACAAAACATCCAAATAACATCACAAA